>JAUEJJ010000042.1:14931733-14967268 GCA_032164275.1 Synergus coniferae | reverse complement strand
CAAAAACGGAATTTGTTTGGATTTATATAGGCATTAAATTGTACAATTTTTTCAATGCCATACAATACACTTCAACGCTCTCCTTTCTACAGGGTAATCATTAATCATTAATCTTTAATTAATCATTAATCATTAATCATTATTAATGAATAATCAAATAGGAGAATTGATTCTACCTGATGACATATTTCGCCCAGTATATGCCTTTGGAAGCAAAAGCTTCTGGTAAAGCGGCTGTGGGATTGATTCGCCAATATGGAACTGTTAACGTGAGAGCCCCACTCACCAAAACGTAACCAATTGTTACTATTCCCATAGAAAGGGCAGTTGCTATTGGTATACTTCGAGTTGGATCTCGAGCTTCTTCACCGGAAGTGGCAATAGAATCGAAGCCAACGAATGCATAAAAACATGTAGCAGCACCTGAAAGGAAAGAACAGTTTAAGGTGGAATCCGAAACACCAGAAGTAGTATAAATGCATATATTTACCCGCAAGAACTCCTCGGAAGCCATATGGCAGAAAACCATCGTTTTCAGAACTCCAGTTGGATAAGTCCGCGTAGTATATACCCAGACCTGTTACTAGACCCATGACACCAAGATTGACGAGTGTCAAGAAAGAATTGACTGTTGCTGAACTTTTTACACCCAGGCCGAGTAGCAATGCATAGACAATGCACAAAAGAGCAGCTAGAGGGTCGGGTACATGACCCAAAGGTTCCCCCATGGTATGACCACCCATAATTTGATTAGTTAAGTTACTTATGGCTCCTCCTGATAAAGAATCTACGTAACCACTCCATGCCCTTGCAACCGAAGCAGCACCTGCAATTTGACATAAAATCAGTGAAAAAGCATTCATGAATTAGATAAGAAAACTGTTAAGAGTATATTTTAGAGACATAAGGTGTTGTAATATATGATAATCTCATTTTTAAATGTTTTGAATATTGCCTCATATATACCTATCATGTGCTCTAAAATTATATTCCATCCGATGACAAATGCCCAAAATTCGCCAATAGTAACGTAAGTGTAGACGTAGGCACTGCCTGCCTTCGGGACTTTAGCACCAAATTCTGCATAACAGAGAGCTGCTAATAAGGAAGCAAATCCAGCAATTAGGAAGCTAAGAATGACTCCTGGACCTGCTGTATCGTGTGCGACAGTTCCGGTTAAAACATAAATTCCGGCACCGATCATGTGACCCACTCCTATATTCATGAATAAATGATTGAAAATAGTTGGATAAGATTCTTCTTCTTCTTCTTTTTATGTTACACATGAAAACTAACCGAGCAACGTAATGTCAAAGGTGGAAAGACATCTTTTTAATGGGGTTTCCATAATGTCACCCTGGAAATTTTTTCTCCTATTCATTTTTCCACAAACTCCCGCCATCACGTGACTAAGAATCATTCTGCGAACTGATGGCATCTTTAATTCTGAAATGAAATCATTTCAGGATGGATGATTCTTTTGTAGAAGTTAGAAAATAACGTATTGATTTAATGACAAGGTATCCAACCTGAAGTATAGGTAGAAAATATTCCACATTGAACGTAATTTTGCTATAGCAAATAATAAAAAAGGAGAAACAATTTTAAAATAATAAAAGTGTCATTTTGAAGAAATTTTTATATGTTACATATTTAATTTTGGGACCAAACACTTGGGATTATGGAATTTATTCAGTAATATTTGAATTTACTCAACAGTATTAAAATGTTACCAATTCCGGTCTAACTATTTATGAATATTATATATTTTTCCAACTTTTTTCACAATTTGATTATATAAATGACAATATTTTGTGCAAAACATATGTCACTGTTTTACAGTGTTATTGACCTTAAAAATTAATATTTTTATTATTTCAAAAGAAGAATGAATGCAGATTATTTAGAAATAATTAATAATTAATGCACGCATTTATTATTAACAATTAATGAACAAAAGAGATATATTGCTAGAAACTGCGAATAGAAATAGCAAATGGAAATGTAAAATTAATTAGGTATTGTAATTTTATATCACGCATAACAACAATTTCCTATTTGGTTAATGTGGATGCGGTATTGATTACTTACTTTATTTCCAATACAATAATTACTATTACTATAGAAAAATAATGAATAAAAATCACAATTGTTACAAACTGTGATGAACTAATAGTGCGACGTCGCGTGACTTTCTTTTCTTTGCGCAAGCTTGAATTTCAATCGATTGAGGTTCACGAAAAGCTTTTTGCGTCATAAATTAAATGAGAGAGAATGATCATCTGCTGGAAAATAAAATAATACTATATACTTAATAATATCTGACGATATTTATAATACAACTCAAAAAGGACACTTTTTTGCTTTGGAATCTGGAAAATCCTTTATGAAATAATGATCAGTGCGACCATTCAAACTAATCATCATCATCATTACTTCGAAATGAAATCCAGTCAATTCGAACATTTCTGGTTGATTTATAGAACCACTTAAGATTCTATAAATCTTAAGCTTCTAATAGAAAATCTATAGCTAGAGAAATCTTTGAAACCTATTCCTTTATTGATTGTCGAACAAGATGTCGATATTTTATCAAATCGTCACCATTCTAATTACATCATATTTATCTTAAGTGCAAACTGGTAGCCTAATCCGCAAACTCAGAAGAAATGATGATTCCTTTACTGAAGACTTTTCTTCGGAGGATGTTAGGTCAAGATAGTTTTGATAGTTCAAGTAAATCAAATAAATCCAATGTATCAAGTAAAACAAGAAGAGCAAGTTATATGCTATTTATTACATTTATCTTATTGATATCTGAATTAAAATAAAAAAGCAATACCTAAATTGTAACATGAAATCTCTTTCCTCCCATAAAATGAAAATGCATCAATAAATAAAGTTTAATCTGCCTACTCAACGCAATCACCATTTCAGAATTCGATTGAGTGGCATAAACCCGATCTGAACGACCAGAATGATTTACAGTAGCACTTAGCGGAACTTCGATAAAATATCTATAGCTGGAGAAATGTTTGGATCTTATTCGAGTATCGATTGTGGGATAAGATGTCGAAAAGTTACGAAATTATTATTGTGATCATATCGTGTTTGTCACAAGTGCAGAATAGTGTTCTAATTCCGAAAGTAAGACGGAATGATGACGTTTCTGATGCAGACTTTTCTTCAGAGGATTACTTAGACGAAGAAATAGAAAATACAGAGAAATCTTTGAATGAAAATCGTCCTTTTCTCAGGAATTATAATGGGAATCAACAATTTGAAGAAGAAAGTAAAAATGGAGGCACACTGATCATTGAAGGATTAGATAGTTTTATGTTTATTCCATATGATGGTGAAGATATCACTGAACGTGTTGAAGCTTGTGACCCACAAGAACCAGGATGTCAAGAATATTCAACTAGTACACCAAGTCAACCAACACGTCCACCAAGTCAACCAACACGTCCACTAAGACAACCAACACGTCCACCAAGTCGACAAACACGTCCACCAAGTTCACCAAGACGTCCAACAAGACCTTCTCCCAAAATGACATCAAAACCACATGGATTAAGGGAATCAAGTTGTAATCTATCAGGATTCTTGGCATTTTTGGGGATGATGCCTGCAGGATGTTCGTCCTCATCTGACAACAATTACTCACAATTAGGTGGTTCAGGCGATTCAAGTGGATTGAATGGAAACTCGGAGACTAATCCCTGGTTTAGGAAAATATGTTCAGATTTAAAAACGAACCAAGCGAGGCAAACGTTGCCTCGTGTGGCACCAAACTCAAGAAAGTCGTCACCGCCTAAAAATAATTTATGGGATGATTATGATAGATTAGAACCGAAAAACAAGGATCCTCTCGAAAATATGTGGAATATGGAAGATGTTTTGACCCCTATGATCAATTACAAAGTTAATGAAAATCTGCTGCGAAAAATGTATAATAAATACGTGAATAATCAAAATATAACTAGGGAGATCAATGATGGTATGTTTGATGAATAAAATAAATCGCTTTATAGCCGTAGTGAGGCAAATGAAGATGAAGTATTGTTTACTGAAACTGTATCAATCATTGAATGACCATTTTCTCTGACTGGAAAAAGACGGAACATATTATTTCATTATTATAGAATAAAATGTAGCAAGATAAAGAGGATATTTGAAGCAAGAAAGCAATGAAGTTTACATCTATAGATTACAATTCTTTATCAATAATATTTATTTTTGGTTCAATAAACATACAAAATTATTACACTATTCATACTATTAATCACACATTTATACAAAAATAATAATAATAAAATTGGATAACTTAAAAACGGCATTATTTATATATATATAATATATATAATATGTTAAGATTAAAAACAATTACAAAATAATTGTATATCCAGATTCGATATCAGATTTATTAATTAATCATTAAGGTTAAAAAGGAACATGACTATTGTAAAAAAGTAATAACGTAATCATGTCGAATGCGTTATGTACGTATAATTCATTGTTAATTAATAATTATGACGTAAAAATGAGCGACGGGGAAACTTCTGCTTGATACAGCGTTCCCTCCGCTGCTTCTCTCAGTCTTGCACAGTCCACGGACATTCGTTTTCTCCCTTTCGTACTAAATTTTTCAGCCCCTATCGCTGCTCTCCTCATTTAGCTGTCTTCGACAGCTCGTAAACAGTCGAAAACAGCGTGAGTGGTCAGAGACAACGACCAGGACGAGCGGACAATCAGCCGAGAACAGACAAAAAAGATCCATCCGTCGTCGCGCATACGATTATTAATTTAACACAGCAAACACGCACACGACATCAGACTGCTGGACAGCAAGCCACGCACGTACGGTACTGGTAGAAGTAACATACACCTTATATTTTAGTCGAATTTTACAAATCGGGGCGCATACTATTCCATAATCGATGAGGAACCATTGATATACGATATTCATGTATTTAGCAAAACGTGTGCCAATCGGGTAAAGTGAGACAAGTGGAGAACGCGTGTCTGCGTGTGTGAGATCGTATCTGCTTTAGGATCATCCAAAAAAAGTTCCTTCTTTATTCATGGCTTTAGAAAGAGAAAAGAGAGACGAGAGGGCAACCGGTCTCTTTCTCTCAAAGCTGATTGGCAGAGAGCTTCGATTTTAATCGATAATCTAAGTTCTCCGTTAGTTCTTAGCCAATCAGCCCTCTTGTCTATATTTTCTCTTTCTAATACCGTATTTTTTTTTTTGGAAGACCCTAGTCAGCACGATGGAAAAATTGATGGGGAGACGAGGTGATGATGTAGAGGCTAATTTTCGACGTGTCAGCTCGCAGGGGAGGGAGAGTGAATGACACATATATTTAAGGAGAACACTGGGAAAGACACTCAGGGCAGACAGACAGACATAAACATAGACTAGGCTACCAACTATTATCGTACCTATCTAGACGTACATTTAGAGTGTATATACACACACGATATGCATACATATACAACTAAGCTTTATACGTATGTATATACGCATGGTATCGTTTCAGATTCGTCGCATCTATTATTATCATCACCATCGTTTATCGTTACCGGCTCTAATTATATTCATCGCTTCCTTCTTTCTCATTCTTTTATCTCGAATAATTGTCATTATTTATTATAGTTTTCATTACTCAAGCTTATGCCCAAAAATCTACCAGAGGCACTTTGGGTTTATTAGTACCATTAAAAATCGGCGTGCGCGGGGGAGGCAGACGCACGCCTTGTATCGTTCAGAGCAGATTTAACCAAATGTTTTTGCGGCACGGCGCGGAGCCGGCAACCTGGTCTACCGATTTTCTCCGTCCGTCTTTTTTACCCCTTCCTAGCAAAAAAGTGGAATCACTGCAAACTGGATTTTAATATTCGTGGATCCTTCTTTAATCAGTGACTAAGATTTCCAAAATTAAATCCTTCTTGTTTAATACCCAAGAGGGTTCGAAGAAGCATTTCAAACTTTAAAGGATTCTAATTAAAGAGCTGTTTTCACTCAGTTTGGTTTCATCCCACTTTTTTGTTAGGGATCTTTTTTCATGCTCTCGGTACATTTCAACATCTACACCATCTAGGATTCTAAAATTATTATTTATAAAAGTACAATGAATTTCAAACTTAAGGTTGTTTTAAAAAAAGGTGTAGACTTTCATGAATTACGAATGAATTAAATAAATTGACAAAGATGTTGGAAAAAATGAGGAAACTTTGAAATTAAGACAAATAAGTCTGAATATTGTATTAGATTAAAAATTCTGGAACCGTAATAACAACCTCCCCCACTGTTCCTCACTTTCTACCCTACTACCTCCGTTCCTTTCCGCGAGTTTCTTAGCTCTGCGTTTCCTGTTTCTTTCATTTTTTCTTTCTCCCGGTTCTTCCCGATATTTTTGAGCAATAAATACTTTCTCCACGTACGACTTGCACATTGAATTGACGCACAGGACAGCCACACTCAGACACACGCGCACACACAAAATCGCACTCGCAACAGTCGTTCGTCCGCTCGGACACCACACCAATATGATTTTACATTCACGGAGTAATGTCACGTTAATTAATGATTATCAATTCATATCAATTCGATATCAATGTATTACAATCAGACAATACTCAACAGTGATCATTATTCGTTATTATATTACAATTAATAATTAAGAGCGACAACAACATGACGACGGAGGCGTTGAAGCAGTTTGAAGAGGGGGAAAGTGGTACAAGGCAGTTTAAAAAGGGTTATAAGAAAAATGGGTATTATGGACATGTTACAAAATGAGGTATCCGCACCTCGGAGGGGAAAAGAGCCTTCGAACATAGTTATATATGACAATGACGATGGCAATGACGTGATAGCAACAATGTCGATGATGAATTATGGCGAATGATAACGACGATTGAGGCAAAATATAATAAAAATAATAGAACATTGGAGATTTGGAAACCGAAAATGTCTATACGAAAGGCTTTTTCTAGACAAAAACAACTAGTAAAAACAATCTAAATAAAAAAAAAAAATCTTTCAACATCCGTTGAAGTATTTTGCATCATTTTCTGTATCATTTTAAAAATATGATACAGTATGCATTTTCCATTTACTTCACAGAAAAATTTCTAATAAATCTAAAATGTTAAAAGTAATTAAAAATCTGAGCTTCTTGAAATATAATAGGAAAGGGAAAGCTGCCGTTCTTCACTTTAATATAAAATTTATTTGACATCACACATTATCAAATGGCAGTTTTTTCTTTGTCGAAGACACTTAACTTGAATCTATGAGTATTTGTGCACGAGACCCACGCCAATGTCGATGATTTGTAATGATTAATAACATTGCGCTTTAATGGGCACTTTGGGAATTCTAAATGCGTGAAAATTGCAAAAGATTAAATTGAAGTCAAGTTACTTGATGAGATTCTTCAAGATTGGCAAAGAAAATGAAAAATGTGCAAATAGCAGGGCAGTGGAATCAGAAGAAGGCAACTTTTCCCTAAGTCTCTACTTCGTGGATATTTCAGTCTCGCTCTTAAAAAATTGATCAAAAAATATACAGAAAAATTGATCGAAAAACTGATCTAACAAGTTGAAAAAATAACGTAGTAAATATAAACATTGATTTGCATCATTTGTAAATATAATGATGGAATGTTTGAAGAAAGAATAAAAACCTTGGAGCATTTCGCACTGACATTTGAACCGGAAACCAAGGAAGGGAAGCACGCACACTCAACACAACCGTCACATCGAGCTGGCCTCGCGCGCGCGCGGCCATAGTCCAGATACAATAATATTCTATAAACTAATGCACAGTCTGTTCTCCATTTTGCGCAAAAAATGCATCTTTGTTTCTTCTTTCTTCTCGAACGTATATCTATATATATATATAATCGTTTTTATAACGCATCCATGCGTACGAAGATGTACGAGCAGATTTAATAAGAGGGATTGGATTTCGGGGCGGGGAGAAAGAGGTATATATATATACATACACATGCGTTGCGCCGGCCTAGAGTGTATATATGTACACATATACATATGACATACCATCCATGTATATAATAATATTCATATCAATTATTCAATAATAGCTTATTGATACTTATCATAATCCCGTGGGCCCCGTCGGTCAACGCGTATCGACGCGAGCCCCGGTACAGTAACGGTGGATGGAAATGTGTTTTCGTTTAAAAAAGCGTCGATGCGTCGGACCAATCGCACATTTACAAATTAACGCTTTTACTTGATAATCGACCAAGCGTTTCGCTGTTCTGATTACTAGCGATTAATGATTTAATTTAAAAATCCTAGACGCAATCGATGCGAGGAGAGAAACTTGAATCGGGACCGCCGTCGGGGTGTGAGCATTTCATTAATATCCTAATGCGATATCGTGTTTCTATAATTAGTATTTACAACTGCGCGTAGGGGTAAGGTACACGACGGGCCCTTTTTCACACCTGCCAATCAGCGGCCGTCAAGAAGACTGTGACACGTAACTTTGAGCCGCGATTCAATCTACTCGAGATTTTTTTGCACATAGGAAGAAGGAAGAATCGATAAAAGAGGAATGATCTCGAGTATCCTTTCTGACCCTGTTTCAAATGCATCTGGCGAACACGAAGATCCTCTGCAGTCATCACGAGAGTATCTTCGGTTTGAAGCACGGTCATAATAGCTTAATAAGACTTACTTATCTACTTATTCCTCGATTTATCTGGCGCGTCAGTCTCGCGCCACCTTACTGACTTGGTAGTCTACTCCTCTCTTCTTTTTTTGTTGAAGAACTTGGTCCAAGAGGAACTGGCCCGAGCGATTAAAGCAGTAATAGGCCGCCAGTACGCTTGGCAATTTATCGACAATGCTTATCGTCATGACTCAGCAAGGCAGCTCCTGACGAGGTTTCGTTAGGTACTTTGCTGAGTTCATGGGGCATCAGGGATTGGCATCTGCCGCCATTATATTGTGAACTTGCTCGAGCTTGTATGCCAACCTCTGTTTCTGCGAGAACTCGTCTTCTTCCAGCGTCACTATCAGCTGTTCGTTGTACTTGCCCGCGTACGTGTAAAGTTCGTAGAGGGCGCAATTCGTGTTGAACTCCGTGGTATGCAACTGAAAAAAATTCAAGAGCAATCGAAATTAGTTAGGTAAGGCAGGGATGGAAAGTTGGAGATCAAGTCTTTCCCACGAGAGAGAAAGAGAGGATTTCTAAGAGTTTTAGTGCCAGTCATTGGGAGATATTATAAATACTCACTCTAGATTCTTCGGCGAGCATGGCATTCATGTCCTGGTCGGAAATGGCTGGCATGATTTTTATGTCCGAGTAGTAGCGCTCCACCCATTCTTTGTACACTGGAATGTCCTTGGCGTAGAGCAACTTTGAACTCGGCGAGTCCTTACCTGGATTCAAATCATTATGTTACTTGCATGTTAAGGCATATTTACAAACTGTTTTTGCCTCTCGCAATTAAACTAGTGGTAGTTTAATGCATTAACAGATATATAATCCTGTGTGTGATAAAACAGATACTCATGTTGAACTTTAAAGCATTCAGAGTTGAACGATTCGGAACGTTACGCGTTTAAAATTAAAAATTAAAAATTAACAACTAATTGAAAATTAAGGCATTTTAAAACAAGATTTTTTTAAGTTATAAACATAAATTATTGACAAAAGCACAGACGCATGACATTCTAGTTTTAATATAAATGTAGCACATGGAGATCCTGGTATTAAAAACATATAATGGATGGAGCCAATCTGTTTGAGTCCACCTAACTTCTGTAAATCAACATTTAACATGACAGATTAGCAAACAAGAAAGGTCAAATATCTTACCTAATCTATGGTCAGACGTGGAACAACTATCCATGAACGTTTGTGCTACGACAGATAAACACGAGTCGACGATATTCGACTTGTGTATGTCGAAGACAAAGTTTGGATTCTTGATCAGGTTCACCCAAAACCTGAGGGGAAGAGAGTTGCTCTTCCACGTGTGAACCACTTCGGGGTCGGATATGCCATGATGAAGAGCCTGGTCGTCCAGGAAGTCAAACATGTACTTTATGGCGAGCGGTAATGCGGAACCGCGATGTGCTGTGCTGAATATCGTCTCAAACAAGTCGTCCACGAATTTCTGCAATGTACCCTTAGTAGCTAACAATCTCGTCAAATAGATCTCCGAAACCATTTTGTTTCCGCGCTCGCCTTCCTTCTGTGCATCTGTGTCGTGATGTTTGACGAGGTGCCAGGCTTTCAAACCACCATCGTGATCATGATTCAACGGCGACGTGGCACGAGACAACGGCGGACTGGCAGAGTTGAATTTACTAAGATTTAGAGTCTCGTATTTGTGTGACTTGTCGGTTTTCTCAGATAAAATCGACAGATTGTAAATAGAAGACTGCTTTGAGACGAGATTGAGCGATGCACCATCAGGTACTCGATAGTGATTGAGGGTGTTTCTCTTCTTCCACTCGCCCTCCATCTTTGTCGTCGTATCCTCGTCGTAGAGAATTAATCTACCGGACGCACCTGTTCGCCATTCTGAAATAAAATTAAGAAGTGAAGTTTTGATTGGAGAGAATGGAAACGTGTAATCATCTTAAAAAGGCGAAGTGTATCTTACCAAGATCGAGATCGTCTTTCCTGGGCCTCTGACTATAAGGTGTGGCCCTGTAGATGGTGTCAAGCGACTTTTCCTTCACTTGGGAAATTGTATCACAGTCCAAAACTTTCACGGGCACATTTTCCGTGTTTGGATCCAAGCCGCCGACAAACACTGCCTGTTGCGAGATGGATACGTATACAGTCTGTAAAAAATAACAAACAATATTTAGCTTCTATTTTTTTCAACTTATTATTTATAAATTACTTGAACACGAACAGCATGCCATAATGTATTAGTTATTCAACGTTTGTTGAACAACATTGTTATTTAAATTGCTAGACAGTGTGGCGCGAAACTACATTATTACTCACCATGTGTTTAAAATCAATAGATTGTCTGATCAACTTTTCTTCCGACAAGGAGTACCTTGCCTCAGATGTGATAGCATCTACAGGCCCTTTATCGACTTGCTGTTTCATCGCACGGAAGAGCATGTACAATGGTTCGCCGGCACATTCTCGCATGAATTTATATAACAGGAAAGTAAACCAAGCAGACAGCATTTTTTCCGCCACGCTCTCAGTTCTACAATAAAACATTTTAGTATATTTAAAACTTTGCAGTACTGAAAACAAGGAAACTGGATAAAATCTAAATAAAAACATACCTCCTCAACAATAATTTAGGATGACTCTTTCCCTCCATACATTTTTCAATAAGCTCAGCGAGTAGAGTCTTCAAGATGTCAGTGCAGTATTCCATTTTACTTTGAAGTGTAACCATGATTAGGCTTGCGACGTTGACTCGATCTCTCATCGAGAAATATCTGTTACTCTCGAGAGTCCTGACGAAAAGCAGTAGGAAAGTTTTGTTCATAATAAGTTGTCCAAAAAGTCGTAGGCCCTTCTCTTTGCGTTGTAATTCCGGTCTGTCCCACTGAAGGACTACGTGGTTCTCCATATTCGGGAAGAGAATTTTCATGGAGTAAGTGCGATAATCGAGGAAAGGTATTCCACCGCTGGTCAAATCACCAGTCAAGTCTGTCATCTCGGTTTGTAGTTCTGCGAAGGCTTCCTTGCATTCAGCAGCGACACGTAACTCCAAAATGTCCATTTGCTCTTGCATGTTCTTGAGGACTCTGTTGCTTTCCGTAGATTTCCGACGGTAGGCGATGAGGAAGGCGATAAAGACGAAGACCAAGATAACTATCGCTGCAATCACGCCGATGAGTGCAGGTTTTGACAGCGGACCGTTGAGACCGGCTGGCAAAGCATAGCTCAGTTTTCCTATGTTGAAGCGCAACCTTGATCCGACGATTACAACCACCTCCGGAAGTTCCTGCTTATTAGGCAAGCCTTCCAAGTCCAAAGCTGGAGGTTGCGCTACTGGTGGTCTGCAAGTGAGTTGCTGTCTAGATAGAGAAGTAACATTGCAGTAGCTGTTTCCAATTTGAACCACGACATCAGATTCCTGACTGGCTCGATCGAGATGTTGACCATTGATCGTGAGATAATCACTCTTGTAATATTTGACGTCTTCCTCAAACTCGTCATAGATAGGATTCGGATAAAGAAGGAAGTGATTCGACAAAACCTGGGATAGATTTTGAACGCCCGTAACATTATCCATTCTAAATCCGTATTCCAAAGACAAAGGTCTCTCAGCATCCAACACCACATTGTCTGGAATTTCTATAACTGGTGAATCACAGACCATACTGGTATTTGTAAGTACCGTGCAACGTGAAAAGAATATCTTGTTGTCGTAGTAAACGTACATCTGAGGGGATCGAATTATGGCGAGATTTTTGCCAGTGACTGTGATTTTTACACCCCCAGCTGGAATGCCCTTCGGAATCTTCACTTGTCCACCAACACCGCTCTCGACACTCTCAATTGTAGGATCTGCAACGTAGCGGAATTTTCCATTATAAGTTCGGATACCTTCATCGAAAAGCATCTTCAGAGTTCCATTCATTGGTTGGTCACTAGCACTTGTCATACACTGTGCTTCACTCGGTTCGGTGCTGGTTATCATGCAGGGCAGATCGTTGATGAAGGCTTGGATTTTACTACCCGCGTTCATGTATCTTCCGTAGATCCTGACTGTGGTTCCTCCACTCACCGGTCCTTCTTGGGGATCAATAGCAGTAATCACGGGATCCACGAATTCAAAATTGTACTCGGATTCACCGCGGAAGTCTTCAATCTTAACGATGACTGGTCCCTTCCTGGATTCAGAAGTTCCAGGTCCATCGACTCGACAAACTATCTGCTTTGTGCGGATGTACAGCTCGTGGTAGGGTTGGCATTGAATACCTGGAATTAATTAATCATTAGAGGTGAGTGAGAGACCCTTAGAACTTGGGAAAATTAAGTCTGATCAGAGAGAACTTCTTGTAGTAATAGGTACAGGGAAGTTCTAAGCCGAGATAGCTTACATAATTCGTGAATATAATAAGTTAACTTGTTATTTGATACATATTTTAAAGAGAAATGAAAGCTATTTTACATAAAAGTAATTGCAGGCCGCACAGTCCCTATAAGGGAAAAATAGGATACGTAGGATATTTTTATTGTTATACGATAATTTTTTGAAGTTCAAAAGATACCTTTTTTTTTACAACAAATCAAACTATTTTGCAATGTGAGGAGAAAGTAAGCCTGTTCTTGTGATTTTTATGTAAATTAGTTTTATAAATACTGCAAAATAATTCCAAAATTTTCCAGAAATGGGATTTTTTGTTTAAAAAATGGTTTTTTAAATAAATATTTAAATTTTCTGCCCAAAAATACATTTTCAATGAAATAGTTGAATTTTGAACAAAGAAATTTATTTTTACTGAAAATAGTTGAATGAAAATAGGGTACATTAGGGACCTCAGCTGAATATAGGGAACAATACGGGATGTAGTGACCGGTCTCTTTGTCTTAGAATTTAAAAAATTAGTTCTTACCAGCTACTGAAACTCCAGCGTAAATGTCGTCAAAGGTTTTTCCAAGATTGATTCCACGAATAGTCACATTGGTGTTTCCCTCCCAAGGTCCCATCATCGGTTCGAAGGAATGAATCTCTGGATTCGGACATGTCTGATTTCTGTTGAGCCACACCCCTTGTCCTCGATCGCACTGTTCCTTGACCTCGCATCTGTCTGAACTCTGACACCAACCACATCCGTATTTCTGAAGCAGGGCCAGACACATACCGCAGTTATCCGCCATGTCACGGCATCGGTAGATCACCACGTGGATGTTGTCAGGATTGTCCAGCGGCTTAGAGCCACCCCAGATCACAGCGAAGGGGACAGTGATGTTCGGAGCACGAGAAGTATAGGAGAACTCGGTATCGTCACAATAAATCGTGTCTGCCAAGAGTCGTGCGTTTACACTGGTCACTCGACCCTCGATGTTGAATTGACACACGAATCGCGTTTGTATGATGAATTGCTGAAAGCAAAAATGAATGGAGGATTTAGTAGAGTTTTAAAACGAGATTAAACTCTGGAGATATTTGATTGGATCTATTTCAAATTAGACAGGATTAATACTCAAGTTGCTTATAAATGGTTGTATTAATTTTTTATACTTACTCCGATGATGTGAACTTTGACTCGTATCGCTTTCTTGATTCCGGAAGACACCAGAATCTCTTGAGAGTCAGTGGCGTTGATGGTGGGGCAGAAACCAGGCCCACTTCTGTAGCTGGGACCCATTCTCTGTAAAAGACCATGAGAAGTGTTTCTTTAAAATTGAGCATCAGTTTAACGAACCGGTGTACAATATACAGACGAGATTATTGGCCTAATTATTGTCATCCGAGTGCCAATTTGCTTTCATTGAATGAGTAATAAAATGCATATAGTAATATTTTTGAATTCCTTTGCTGGTGGCAGAGGCCAAAGAAAGGTTCAGAAAAATGAGAAGTTCTGAAATGCATGCACTAAAAGGCTCGAGGAGTCGAATTAAGCCAATAACGCCTGACAATCTATGGCCGTAAGTTTAGAGAAATACGAGAACAAAAATAATTTTCTGTTGAGACTTTAATTTTAACAGGTCATAAATTTTGGTGAGATAGGTAGGAATGCAATGAAACCAGATATGATAACAAATTCCATTTAAATTTGATGCGAGTAATATTTCACTTTAATAATATCATTCAATTTTTAATTCTCAATTTTTAATTCTTGCACAGGCATGTTCTTTTCAAATATGTATGTACATGGTTTGATAACTTTTCAAACATTAATATTTTTTAATTAAATTTTATTGTAGAACGTGAATAAAACAAATATCGAAATTAATTGATTTTCCATATTGTTCATTAATTACAAATGCGATAGAGAACCTTCATTGCACAAGTTAAACTAGATAGTGTTCCATTCTTGTACTTAATGGAAATTGGAAAAAAAATAAACAAAAAAAATGAAATAAAGACAGTTAACATTGAGTGGATTAGGTAGCCGTTCCGACCACCTGCGTTAGAGTTCTGAGCAGGATATTATACAAGGAAAACTTTGATAGTCGATATTATAGGAAAGCGTCCCCTCTTTTTCATTTTCCAACGTCTTCTACGAGAATCTTCTGTTTAATGAGGGACCATTTTCTTTGCAAAGAAGATTTATGCTTCACTTAAATTCTAAAGCAAACAATTTACTTTTAGACAGGAATATAACTTGAGAAAATATGAGGGGAATATCGACTAATCAAGTTTCAGGATAATTTTTCAAATATTTATGGAAACGCTTAACATTTTTCCCAGATCTATGTCCTTTCATAAATAATATTCTCATCAATTCTCAATACCATGATTTAAAAAGTTTCAAAAAATTTCACGATGTTTCGAGACATTTCGAAAGTTTCCACGGATTTTATAGGAATTTCAAGGAATTTTAAGACATTTCACAAGATGTCAAATGAATTTAAAAGGTCCTATGATATTCCCAATTAAAAATGGAATTAATAAGGTATTAAAAAAATAATTTTGCATTTATATTTGCATTTTGTATGCAAAATTCAAAATATAAAGTTCGTGCGTGTCACTGCTCATAAGAGAATAAGTTACTTACGCTGACACCTGTAACAAGGATATCATTCCGGCAATTCTCCGCCGTGTCGTGAGTGCAACGATGACCATCAACACACCAGTCACATGGGAAGTTGGAGGAAACGCACTGGGTACATGAACTGTGAGTGCTACAGTCGAAAAAGGTGAAGTTGGTCGCCACCAGGTCAGGTCCGTTGGTCATTCTTACGGAAAGTCTGGCTGTGAAGTGGTGCTGACCTGGGGGAATGGAAGGTAGAAGGTCGGTTCTGGGGGTCGTACAGTTGACGCCATACGACTTCCTGGTGGCGTTCGTAATCAAGGTCTTGTCCAGAGCGGAAAACGCACACAAGAATTGTCCCGAGAGGGTCGGAAGGTTCTCGATGACGAGCTCCAAGGTTCTCGCGGTAGTTCTCTGTAGCTGGTCAGGTGTCACCGTTGTGATGGTCGTGCATCTGCCGCTCTTATACGAGATCCAATAGAGGGGATCTTTGGCAGCATCTTGACAGTCGCTCCGCAGGTTGCACTTGTTCTCCAGTGAGCACCAGCCACAGTAAGGATCCTTAGCACCCAGGCAATCCCAGCAGGTCTTGTACACTGAGCATTCCTGAACCTTCACCTTTGAGACCTTTTTCTCTGTCAGGACGTAGAGGTGCATCAACTGGGAGTCAAAGAGCAAGTCAGAGTTCACCGCTTTGTCGACGTCGATCTCGAGGTCACCGTACTCCAGGGCCAACGTCGAACTCTCTACCACCACCTGCGAAATAAAACAAATCAGACGTTAGTAAATAGGCAACAGCTCGAGAAGTAAATCGACAAGAAACCGCCCAACGACGTTATTAATACCTTTTCATCTACTGCTACGAAAAATGTTGAGGCTCATTTACACTGTCAATCAAGAGGAAAAAAATTGCATAAGCTCGTAAATTATAGTTACGCAATTTTTCACACTAATTTTAGGATTTCCTTGAGTCTCTAGTTATTGTATAGTTGGTGCAATTTCTCAAATGATGGTGGTAATTAGTTTTAAAGCGTTACAAATGGTTTCACACCCCTTATCAGATATTTTAACTGGAACAAAAATAATTAAACACCAGCTTAAAACAATCGATCACGTTTTCGATCGCGACATCGATAATAATTAAATTTGCTCGCGGATTTGTTCGACAGAAAAGTATTTGTAGATATGTTTAAATCGCTGTGAAGGCGTGGAGTATTTTAAAAAGTAAAACTTCTCCCTTTCCTTTGTTTGTTGCATTTTAATTATGGAACTACAGGGAGTATCTAGTGATCGGATATAGGCGAGGCTCGACGGAAACCTTCTTGCATAGCCTTGCCCACGATTCAAGTGAGTTTATCACAGGCTGTCTTTGCCCTCAGCGATATTCGACATACGTATATCTCTTGATCTAGGATAGAATAGAAACAACCCAATCGGCGTTTCGCGTCGACAGAATGTAAAACTGATTACGGCATAATACAACCGGTACTGTTCCCAGGCAAGTCGTCGCTTCCAACTTGGAGTTGCTTCGTAAGAAAAAAATGAAATCGTTAAGGCCTGCCAGCGATCTTACGCTGATTCCGAAGAAAACTGGATTTGCGAGTGTCATGAGATGGGGGAAGGGAGCTCAGGTCGTAAAAAAGTATTTCACTCTGTGAGAAAAGTACCAAGTGCTAAAAAGTTCCTCACAACTTTCTTCATAAACATTCGTACTCTTTTAGAAAAATTATTTTATTCAAAGAATTATTTTATTCAAAGAAAAAGTATATCAACTCTAATTCTATAAAACTTCATATAAAAATCCATTGACTTTATTTATCCAAAAAAGTTTAATTTTCCTCTAAAAAAGACTTAAGTTTTGAGTCCTTTGGAATTCAAAAGAAATAATATTTGATTCCAGTTCTGATTTATGCGAGGCAAATTGTATTTTATCTTTTTCTAATTATTTCAACTCTGAACCAACTAGATAAATTTCTCGCATTATGCAATAATCGATAAATGTCATTTTCGAATTGAAATTTGAGTCTTAGTCAGATTTACTAGGCGAATGAGTGTATCATTGGAAAGATTTATTTATCCTGATCTTGACCTTCCGTAAGTCGAGTGTAACGATGTTCATTCGCTCCTTTGTAAACTTAAACGTAGCTTTATAGTCGATTCACAGTGTACGCGTATATTTCTGATCCCTTGATGCTTACAGCTCCTTTCATACACACCTATTTACGATATTTAAAAATAAAAACTGCTAAGCGAACAATCACCTGAGTAAGAAACGAGACTCGACCGTGACCGAGCAAGAATCGAGAAAATTAATAGAGCCATTTCATGCCACACGGAAAAATAAAACGAGTATGCCTGCATTTTATGCATCTACGTCCTATAGTAGCGTATCGTGGGTTACTGCTTGCAAGAGCTATTTAGATAAGTAAAGCGGCTCTAATTTTAGGAATATTATTTTTTTTTACGTGTATCGGTCAAACAATTCTTAGATTAATTTCTGAAAAGAAGAGAGTGGTAGCAAAACTTCATTTTTTTTAAACTTCTTTTTTCATTCCCTGACCTTTCCTTGAACAATTTTTTATTTATAGCAATTTTTTCAAAATGATGGACTTTCCCGTCATTCGGAAATAAAAACGGTATTTGAAAAGTTTAAGTTATTCCGATTTTTTTTGGGTGGTCTGAATTGAATAAAAAAAATGGCAGGATATTATGTCTTCCACAGAGAGCTTGGAGTTGACTGCGACTTCGTCTGAAATTCTTTTGGAATTTCTAGACGCATTCTTCGATGGAACTGTCGTTCGATCGCATGAACTGAATTTCACCATACACTGTGTACATATTTGGAGATTTTCCGTAAAGGTGCTCGATATGGAATACAAACCAGAAACTGCAACAGCAAGAGAAACCGGAACTAGATTTTTTCGAGACCGGAATACAGAAAACATTTGAAGAGCATTTTTATTCTTTAAAATTAAATCAATCGAGAATTTTTAGCTTTTTCAATATTCAATTAAATTTCAATTAAATTTAACAAGTTATAAACATTATAAAACTTTGAGGAAAGTGCTTATATGGAATCTATACATTCTCATCAGATGGGAAAGTATTTCTTTAATTTAAAAACTATTTAAAAGTTCAATCGGCAGCCAGTAACAGGCTAGAATAAAATTTCCTAAAAAATTTTCAGGTATTTTACGAGTTTAAAAGAATTACAGAGAATTTCAGGAGGTCTCGTGGTATGCCTTGCGCGATAATTGATGTCCTGTCTACAAATTACTGTTGTGGATTTATAGACAGCCATTAACAAGTTACTGTATAAAATAAGCAGAAAAATGTTAATGATAAATTTTCCCCCCAATTTTTTGGTTCTTGGTGTGTTAAAAAAACCAGAAAGAGGGATTTAGTAGACTCGTTTTTATATTCATAAAAGGTATAACGAGAATTAATGATGAAAAACAGTTTTTATGGGTGAGTTTAGCTAGAAAGTACATAAGCTGATTTAATTCTAGTGCATCAGGTAATTGCTCATAAATTTAAAGAAATGGGTCCCAGATGATTATAGTAACACCGAAGGCGAGTTTATAGTGTTAAGTGAACAGCGAGTAATTAATAATCTAGAGCTATCCCAATACTATTTTAAAAAAAAATAATCTTGTGAATAATGTGTCGAATTTGAAATCAATCTTCAGATTATTTTCATTGTCAAAACGATTGTTGATGAAAAGATTGTAAGGTTTTTAAATCTTTTGATTTTAAATTGTTTTATAGAATCCTTTGAACCTTTTTAGCAAAAGGACTGCAAAACATTTCAAATTAAACTCTGAAAATAGGATTTTTTTCTGAACTTTTTTTTAGAACTGATACTAGTAACCGGAATTAATTCTTGTAAAAGTTTAACGTTAATACGGACAAAGCTATTGGTGCGGACCATTCAGTCGGTTCTTGTTAGGCATCCTTTAATGACTAGGTTTGAAATCAACCAGCCAGTCAGCCATGCAGACGGGTTGGTTGGGGCGATTTCATTAAAAAGTGTTTATACGAATTTTCTCTCATCAAAGGTTGCACGAGAGTATATAGTACGGCGCGGGCGTGCTCGGTCCGCGGATGGTGCGTAATTAAATCGATTCGGTTCTGAAAGAGAGGAAAGAGGGAATCAAGTAAGAGTAAGAGGAGTGAATCGAGTCTGTAATCCTAATTAAACGAGACGGCATTTCGGGCAATCCCCAGAAATCAGTTCGTCAGTTATCGAGAAAAAAAATGAAAAGAGTAAGAATAAGGAAAATAAAAAGAATAGGAAAAACAATAACTTGAGCGTGGGGCATAGCTAGTCTGCAGAAGCAGTTGGCAATTTTCTCTTAAGGCCAATTAATTTCACCAGTCTCTTTCTCTGCAACGTCGACCCTCTTAAGACTTAAGGTACCGATGCTAGGAGTGAAAAAGGAGGGAAAGAAGGAGCGAGAGTCAAGGAAAAAGAGAGAAAAAAAATCAGAGGCCATGGAAGACTTGGATCGAATTAAATCGTACCTCCTAATCCACTTAGATTTGAACAGGAGAACGTACAAGAAAGGAGTAAAGGGGGTTGATAAAAACGGAGGAGAGGGAAGTTGAAGGAAAGGCCAAAAGTAGCTAATAATGTTTTCCTCGATAATGAACCTTATTCCAGAGAAGTCACCCAAGTCGCATTACTTTTCTTCTCAAGCGAGAGATCGAGTCTCGGTAATCTGTTATCACTCTCAGAGATTTCTGCTTTTTCATTACCAACCCCACACCAATCATTGGACTCGATTGTCTGGATTTCAAATACTGTTTCCTGAAGGCTCTCCCTCTTCCGTTAGAGGATACCTTTTGTACTTAAAACTTCCCGCTGAGATTGAGCAACACCCCTTCGAGTAAAGAACAGCCACATCTTGACTTTACTGCCATAAGTCACAAGACTGCAGGAAGACATTTTGCTTTTGGTTTGACTTTAAATATTTTGCAACACGCGTGCGTGACTCGTTCAAGTATATATGAACACGGTCACCCGAGATAAATACTTTAAAGGTTTTGCTTTTGTTAATGGAAATTACACGGTAGACTCGCAGTAGATTCTATACAAGATTTAAAAGATGTTGTCTTAATAGTTTCTTGTGGGTACAACCTTTAGAAATTTTAAGAGATTTCAGAGACTCCTTAGAATTCTAGAGATTTCAAAAGAATTTTAAAACTTTTTGAATTTCCAACTTAGTTCAATGGATTTCAAGGTTTCCTAAACAATTCTGTAAAATTTCAATGATTCCAAGCGATTTTAAACAAATTTGTGGGATTTCAAAAGATTTTAAAGGATTTCAATCCGTTTTGTACAATTTCAAAACTTTTAAAGAATTTCAAGTCGTTGTGAGCAATTTTGAAAAATTCGAAGGTTCAATAAATTATTGCGACTGAAGTTAGTCAATCTGAAGCTATTAAGGTGATAAAACTTGAGGACTGCTGAATTGAGTGAATAGTTTAGAGGAAGTAATAATAATAATAGTAATCTAATTGGTATTCGATGAGAAAGGGAAAAAGGAAGATGAAGTTTAAGAGAATATTAGGAAATTAGGAATAGTAGAAATTCTCAAATTCCTTTATTGTACTGCGTTCTAGGGTCAAAGAGACAAGCTTGCCATTTGCCACGGTTCTAAATGCCACTTGAGAATACTTCCTACCTTGTAACTTGCTTTCCAATCTATAAATATCGATAGTCCGTTTCACGGTCGATTGCAGTCGTACATGGAGTTCCTCTTTGTGTTCTCCCATGCCCTTGCTTTAATTAGCTAATTAAGATTCACATGAAATCATTTCTTTTCAACGATAAATTCTCTTAGTCCCTTTCCGCTTCGCACCACTGATAAGTCTTCGTGCGAGAAGTTATATACGCGTTTATAAGATAATGCAGATGGGAACCCATGTGGATCTATGATAATAGCATTTCTGATGGTGTATGACTTAATCCACTTTATTCAAAGTAATAGTTTAAATTCCGGCTATCCTAGAGCTTTTTTTTTATTTCAGTTACTTTTTTGGACATCTGTTGATACGAAAAGACCGGAATTTAATCTTATGTGAGTTTGTGGTTCGAAGAGGAAAGAGGCAAAACTATTTCAATTCTAGAATAAATGTCTCGACTAGTCGACAGTCAACTTGAAACAAATTGTTTTTTGGACTTCATTTGTAATATTTAATCAATTTCGAAAGTACCTTTTTTTTTCTATGGAGTCCTCTCAGCGAAAGGAATCGAAAGAATGAGCCAAGCTCGTTAAAAAAAAAAAGAAGACAAAAGGCCTAGGGTGAAAGCAGAAAGCAAAAAAATATAGAACAAGAAGTAAAAGGCGAGGAGAAGAACCGATAGAGAAAGAGCGAGAGTCCTTTAGACAAGCTATTGTTTCTCCAGGCGGACCCCATTTCGAGACTAATGAATTGCATTATTGGAAATCCGGAATATAAATAAGGTTACGCCATTATGTCGTACCGATCGACCCCTAATTGCTCTCTGTGTGCATTAAACACCTATATAGACGCGCATATAACACTTTTCATACCGGGTAAAATTGTAAAATGAGAAAATTTCGAGCTTTCAAAGAATAATGGGGATGATTAATAATAATTTTGAAAGGTTTCTCTCTATTGATGTTTAATACTTAAACTTTAATATGAGAGTGTATAATGAAATGAGTGTATAATATTACTAGAAATAATAATAATAATAATAACAATAATAATAATAACGAGGAAAAGACATTGATAGTAAAATATAGAAACACCCTTTTTATTTAATAACTGCATTAAACTTTTTTTAGTGCAGTGGAAGAAACAACTCAATAAACTAAAGATTATTCTCATCGGTTTATCGAGAAAGGGCCGATTACAGAATCAGCGAGTATTATTAAAGCCTATCGCATAAAATTCGATTGACAAGGGAATAAATCTGAATTGGTTATGGATTTATCATAGAACATGAAGGAGATTGCAAGAAGTATTACCTGTTTGTTAGTGCCGTAATGCAATAATTTTTCGCATTCAATTAATTGCGAATCACTAACGATTATTATTGCTTGTCGGACGGAGAAAACGGTAAAGTCGATTAAGTTCTTTTCTACATTATAAACGATACGTCGTTCGGGGTGTTAAACTACGGCCCTGTTTCCCAGATCTCCAATAGCAATCGGGCGCGGTGCCTCGAGCGACTTAAGAAATTGCACTTACCAATCTTGCACTGTGAATATACCGTAACCTCTGCATGAGAAGACAATCGTACACATTCAAAACGAAAATTCATGATGACAAGGGAAACAAGAACCTTACATGTATATTGTAAGAGAACATATGTAACGGTACAATTTTCAAGCAATTACCTTTTCACGAGTTCATATTTTGTATTATTATTCAGACCTCTAAGATTTTCTCGCAGATTTTCTGTCTTATTAATGGTTTTAGTTGCATTTAAGGCATATTAAGGTCGTTTTGCGTACAAGTATGGTATTTCAAGTATCTGAGTCATCGATCCACTTTCCGTAAATCACGTTGATTAAATGAATTCCAAAACGTAGAGACTGGTGTCAACGCGGGTATTCAAGACTCGTATCTTCCGATGGCACGGTGCCAAAAACCAGCGAATATCTTTGAAGAAAGATAAATTAAAAAGCCGGATCTTCTTATTTTCAAATCTCTTGTACCGGGCACTTTAAGATGAAAAACACACTCAAAAAAGCTCATCTTTCAAACAAGTAACAACGGAAACTGTACTGCTGAAAAATGTCTTGGAGTGAGGAATAGGTTATTTTTAATAATTAAATGTAATCCGCCTCTCAACACAGTAAAAACAAATACTTAATTTGAGTAAAAGATTTTGCTGAAAATAAGGATGACACTGAACCGAAGAAGTTAGTATGATGACAGTCTTAAATTAAGCGCTTTTCTAACTGAAAGTAAGACGCATGTGTCTAACTTTCATGCGTCTTAACTTAAATTAAGAAACCGTACTTTCAATATGAACATTCATATTTATATTGAAAGTACAGTTTCTTAATTTAAGTTAAATATGAAATTAAGTCGAAGATCATTTTAAGTATTTGGTTTTACGTTGAGATAACAGACGCGAGTATTAAGATTTATGGGATTGAAGGCTCTGAACGTGAGTTTCAGATCGAGAAATAATAATATGTATTAGATCAAGGTCTCGCATTCTCGGTTTCTGCATTCTCTTAGTATGCGAATTATATGTCGAGGGAAAGGTAAATAGACTTGGAGGTGGAGATGCTTCGCATATATCGCTTCCGATTGAATCAAATATGCGGTTAACTAATGAGCACAAATTCACTAACTGGATTGTTACGCTTGTTAGAATTGCGAATAACCTTGTTTAGAGACCATCTCTGTTGTTATTTGGAAGTTGAATTTTTTTGGTAATAGAGATTTTGGAGTTCTATTATGAGAATCGAGGAAAATAACAGGCCTTCTGTTTGAAAAGAATACTGAGCTTGCAGCTAAATTCCCTGGTTCAAGAAAGCTTTCAATCTTCCTTTGTTGACTCTTGGAAACAAAAATCGCAAATAAAAAGACTAAGCTAACATAAGAGGATGATAATAGAGCTAATTAAGTCTTGTTTTATAGACGCCCGTGTGATTTGTTCGATTCGTGCTCACAGAATTGCCTTCGCCGTTATCTTGTACTTCGTGACTGCCGAGCCACACATTTCTTACTTTTCAAAGAGCAGAAGAATCAATTACGAAAGATTCTTTTGCAGAATCCACTTCCTTATTTCTCAATTCTTCCATAAAGTTATGAAAATGATCTTCTAGTTAAAACTTAACTAGAGTAGACTCTTAAAAATTTATTATTATTATTGTAGATCCAAAGTTAGTAGTAGTAGTAGTCTTGGGCTGCAAAGTTGGGAAAAAAGCAAAAAATGCAGACGGAGGCCTGGGAAGAAATCATGCGAATGTAAATGTCTTCTATTGAATGAAAGAAAAGTAAATGTTGAGGTCTATCTAGATGCAAAGTTATGCAGGGGTGTGGATCATGGGCTACAGAGAGCCGAGAGTGCGCAAGTCTGGCAGGTGTATTAAAATTAAAGTCTCTCGATTTTCGGTGGGTAGACAGCCTCCGGGCGGTCTGGCATAATTCAGTACCACCGATGACAATGTCGGGACGTAAGGGTGGTTGTTAGCCCCAGGCAGGGTGTAGGAATATAGATGGCAGGAGGCACTGCAACCCGTAATATATTATGAGGAGTGAATAGCACGAATGGCCTGTTCAGCCTGTTCGACCTACCTAACTGCTAACAGAAGGGTTTTGCTGATGTCCACTACATATACCAACCACCCTGCTTGGTCAAATGTATCTGGAAACCGTAATAGATATCTGCACCCAGCTTCCATGTCTATATAACTTTGTGTATTCCTATTCCTATTTCTATCTCTGTGTCTATGCAGACGAAACCCTCAATCCGACTTTCAGCCGACATTCTCAACAGAATCCGTGGATCTTGCTGGTACTTCCTATGTATACTACTTGTCTTCGAGTAAAGAGTCTGCTTTTGCTAGATCGCATTCAATGTAATTGAATCGATTGTTTGTAAACCTCCCTCTTCCTCCATTTTCCTTTCCAATCGAAATAAACTCAGGGAATGGTTCACTCTCCGAGAAAGCATCATTGTTCCATTGCACGATTTCCTTCCAATATTTATTTATACCCAAGTCTGAAATGAAATTATCTTCTAGAGATTGATATCAATTTTTCAATGTGTGGTTTATTAGCTCTTATTATTTATTAATGGTCCTCTTTGGCAAGTAGAGCAGGAAAGAATTAACGAGAATGACTGAGAATTTATCTACTTTTTCTAGTTTTCTATGGCACGATGTCAATATGGACTGACAGCGAGTGGTTCGCCATTCTGTGGTTCAAAGCTCCCTTGTTGGCATACAATTCCCTAGAGCTGATTTTATACACGCGAACATACTCCCCACAGCCAGCGGGAGGACCTTTCCGGGCTTTTGTTTCTTCCTTTAAAAATCCTCTCGAGGGATCATCTATCTTCTATTAAAAAATAAAGGAACACGTAAACTAGGGAAACAATGTTCTTTTCTTATCTTGATCACTTATGGGGTTCAGATAATTGCAAAATAGGTGCAAGCTTCTTGTCTCGTTTCTTGATTTCATCATTACATAAATAAATATTTGGATGCCATCTTTAACGAATTTGCTCTCACATCATGCCAGAAATCAATATTTCAATTACCGAACGATATATAGATTTAGCAGTAAATTTCAGATGCAGTCTAGATTACACTATGGTAACTATAATATACGTATACTAAATTCAAGGTGCATCCATAATTCTCCATATTTTGAGATCAATTTAGGGCGCCTGGCATAAATTTATGTAACTCAGTTTTGCATATTCTCACTAGTTATGTTTTTCACATTTCACGCGAAACTTTGTCTATTTTTTCCCACGATGTTTTCATGCGCTTTCATTTTGTCTGAATTCATCAGCCCGAAGCGTTGTATTTGATTAATCCAACTTTTTTTTTCCAGTGCACGATGGCATTCAAATCATAGAAAATTAGCGAGCACCCAACAATGGTTAACTTATTCAGGACACATCACTAATTGGAACTAAAAGTATAACTGTTTTACGACACTTTTAATTAAATATTTTCCACTCTTGATGGCAAAAGGCTTATTCCCTGAGAAAAAGAAAGGTTTTTAAATTTACTGCGAGTACATCTACGTACATTACTTTCACGAATAAAAATCGTGCCTGTGTGTCTGTTCTTTTTATTGAAGCACTCTTATACTTTGGATGGTGGTATATCCATGTGTATGGACTATAGATATATTCCGGAAGCTTTCCACGGCTCCCTATCAAGTAAAATTTTTCCGATATTCGCTGTACTTCGAGTCGGCTTCAATTAGACATCGTGGACGAGCGGGACGATACTCAACTTCTACTCTTTTCATATTCGTGATTTTTATTATTGTTCGCGTTTCGGTATTTATGAGTGCACAACTCTGTAGGTATAATAAGCGATGCCGCGTGTTAAAGGAGCCTCTATTATGGTATTTTAAAAGATTTCATATGATTTAAATTATTTAAAACAATTTCAAGTGATTTTAATGGGTTTTCTTTAATATTTCAAAGAATTTCGAATGATTTAAACAGATTCTAAAGATTTTTAAAAATGCAAGTATCAAATACTGTGATGAAAGCTCGTGACTGAAAGCTCGACATTTCTGATTCAAGGCTGCCATAGATAATCCAAATTTAATGGCTGGTGAAAAGGGAATGCCTCATCGCAGAAATATAATCTCTTGTTCTGCAAAAATATTTCTCACGATCGCGAAACACACACTTACATTGTCCGAAGTCAGTCGGTCGACGCGAAATCTCGGTCGGTACAAAGAAGCCCTTTTCTCTCTCACAGTTACCCCACTTAGCACAATTCTAATGTATGTACCCTTGGTACACGAGTCGACCCTGAGTGCTCATTTCGGGCCTCGTGTTAAGTTGTTAAAAAAGAGTATGTGATAAACATTTTAGATATTTCCACCTGCAAAGCTACGTCACACTCAAACTGCGAATTTTTTTATGTAACAAAGGAAGCAAAGATCACATAAAGAAGATCAGTTTTCGTTTACAGAAAAATATATAGTAATAAATAAATATCGGGGCACAATATTTTATCGATTATGAAGAAAACATTTGATGCCAAAAATATTATTGTTTTATTTCTCTAAACGAAGTGGAAAACGCTCTTTTCATCCCCTAAATCAACATTAAAGTAAAAAAATTATCCTAATTTCGAGGCGCAAAGTTTTATGGACTACACTAGAAGTATTTCATGGCAAAAGCATTATTAGAAAGTTTCATTCTCCTAAATGAAGTGGAAGCCCTCTATTTCATCCTCCAAGTATAAACAAGTCAATAAAAATAGAATGTTGTGCTTCGATGTTAGCATAATTTTATTAATTTTTATTGACTTCTTTTTTCTTAAGGGATAAAATAGTAGGCTTTCTCTTACTTTATATGTAGTTTGAACCTTTTTTGTGATGTTTTTATTAGGAAATGTTTTTATTATTAACGAGAAAACTTGTTGATTGCTATAGCAACTTAGCGAACTGCATTTATTTTAATGGATGCTTCGTTCACGTGATATATGAGTCACAAAATAAATTTATTGTCTCATTCGTTTAACACAATTCTCGTCAGACACGCTGTCTGCAAGCTCGTCAGCCTCTCCTTGGGTGTCCTTGTGACTTCCCATTAATGCAGGGGAACCTCGTGAGAGAAGAGAATATAGGGGCGCGAGAGTTTGGCTTAATCGTTGTAGAATTAAAGCGATTTGTCGCATGCTTGCGACAGCGTGTAACATTTTCAAAGGATTTATCGCAGGAGGCAGCCGCCAACGCGACCGCTAACGTGACGTCGATCTCGCGTTTTATCCCAAAGACTAAAACCGGTTTGGCGGTTTTGCGATTTCGAAAGAAATTCCGAGCTTTCGGTCAAAAGTAAATTCCCTGGCCTGGCACGAACATGCAGAGATGGAAAAGCATTAAGAAAGCGAAAGAGAGAAGCAGAGAGAAGAAGAGGAAATCTAGAATCAGCAAGAGAGTAAAAATTGCAAAAAAAAGTATAAGACGACGTTGATGACATTCCAGAAGTTTTTATATCAAAATTTAGAGTCATTCGTGCGTGTCGAGATTGCAACCAGTTTTTCAATTTTGGCGTACGCGTGCGCGAGTTTCTAGACTCCGCGAAATTTATGCGTTAGAACATGTCAGATCGACATCCTAAATCATTCGCTTTAATGATCAATTAACGCATTCCTCTCCGCCTTTAAAAATGAATTATGAAAAAAATGAGTTTTTGGAATGCTCGTCGATCATAATTGCTGTCATATTGTCTTTATGGATGACAGGATCATTTAAATTTTGTACTGGTGGAGATGATTGAAAAAAAGTTTTGAGAGATATTTCAATATGAAGACTAATTAATTAATGTGTGAGGGAAAAGGCTAATTAGCTTTCAAAATTCATGTTTATCATTGATGTAACGTTTTTCAATTATATTTTTTAAGGGATTTAACGAGATTTCATGGAATCTTACGAAATTTATTGAGATTTTCAGATATTTTATGTGATTTTTCGGAATTTTAAGGAGTTTTACGAACTTTAAGGCATTTTTACAAGATTCATCAGTATTTGAAGGAATTTCAAGAGATTTCACTTTCAAAAAACTATATTGGATATTGTCGTCTCTCAAGACAAAAAGAGACTGAAACTTGAGAACGGAATCTACTTACGTTAATTAATCATGTTGCGATCAATTACCAGCTCGAAACTTCTTCTCTCAGTAGAGCAAAATCAGGCTATAAACTGTTGCGTCTTGTCACCCTCGCGTGAAAGTAAACCCAGACCAAGTTTGGTTAAAATGTGATATAAGGTCGTGTCGGGTGGACGTGCTGCATTTTCACTCCTCTTCTCTCCTCTCCATGCCTCCCCCGCTCCCACCCAACATGCACTTTTCTCGTGTCTCTGGCTTCCCTCTCCGATGTGTAATCCTCAAGAGACAAGTACTTATATGTTCATGCGCCTCCGCATCACAAATGTGGCGATCAAGTGGAAAAAAATTGGCGGAGGTGGTCGTATAGGCACGTCTTGACTCACGGTTTGCCGTCTTTTCCAACCTAAAACGCAAATTTCCCAACGCGGGAAACCCACTGGAGAGATCGATAGGGTGCGGTTACTCAAGTCGGTGTAGATATAGACTCGTGTATGTGAGCTGAATAAAAGGAAAGTTGCCTTACACGAAATAAAAAAAAAAAAAAGGAGAATAAAATTTTGACTGTCTTCTCGCTCGTGAAAGATAAATGTGAAGAATGCGGTTACGGCAGTGGACATTTCTGTCCAACAAATACCTTCTCACTAGTTGCATTTTTCACGCGATTGGACATTTTCAGAATTGAAATTTACTTCCGCTCGTTTTACTATCCTGAATTTATGGTTCGTTACTGAACCATCAGTTAATAACTTGAAAAATCTGCACGCAAGGTTGCAAATTGAGAAAAATATTTGTTTTGAAGCTTCGGGTTTGAATCCGGGCTAATGTAGACTTTTTTTTCTTACCTCTGCTGTGACAGATTCATTGAAATCGTGAGGAGAAAAAGTCTTACAAAGAGTCTTACCTGAAACAAACAAGAAAAACGTCCATTAATATAATGTGTTGAAAATTAACATGATAAAGGTAATTTTAAATAAAGAAAGTCTCTCTGCTTCTTTTATTTTCACTATAAATTGAAAAGGTAGTTGGGCAGATAAAGTGAGGAATCATTTGGCGTAATTTGCATCTAGCAATTCGCAAATCCCCTTTCAAGCACGCTTCGCAATTTCACATTACAGAAATTACAAATTCAAATTCACTCCATTTTCATCATTTCACGATCCCTTCTCCACATTGTTTTCTCCATGTAGAAATCATAGCGCTTCGTTAGACCTTTTCATTGTTTCTCAGCACTCGCTTTCTCTCTGAGTTCATCGGTGTAGAAAAATTTAGATAGCGAATTTAAGGACCACCCTGTGGATATGTTATAGAGATACAGACAGAATAAAAGAGAGGCTCACTCGGAACATAAAAAAAAACTCGGTCACTGTCGGACAGGCAGAAAAAAAAACATGAGGAATGGCGCGCCGCCATTATGGAAGAAAAATCTTCTGTAGTCATCGATGGGAAACATTACAGTAATTTTGCGCCAGCACATTCTCATTATCATCATACATATTTCGCTCGAGCAAGTACAGTAGCTCTTTATCAATTGCAATATAATCGATGGGAACAATCATTTCCACGGAAGATTAAAGTATAGGAATATCAATTTCTTTATAAACTTCTATATCAACTCGACTACATCGCACTGATGCTATTTACATGCAAATTAGATTCATTAGAGTTAGAAAGCTTGTCGCTGAAACAGTTAATTGAGTATTCTTTTCATTGTAAAAAATGAGAATTCATTTATTAAAAGATTTCGAGACACGTAACAGATTTTAAATAATCCAAAAACATTTTTTATGATAGAATCTCCACTAAACCACAGAAATAGATAAATCTTATTAAAACTTATCGAATATTCTGCTCTCGATCTGATTTTTTCAAAAAATCATACTATTTGCTGCATCAGTCTACGGATCGAAAAGTAATCCCCTTCAATCTGGATCCGGCTTAGGATCAAAGGAAAATCCTTTTCGCTCAGATACCGCACAGGGCGCTATTCTGGAAGTAAAAATGGTCTAAGTACCATAAAGAAAATGGAAGATGCCGTAAAATGGAAACTGAGTATAACCTAAGTCATAACTTCATGAGTACGAGACTGGATTTTCAGACACTAAAATATAATTATCGATGATGGATGAACCCTAAGTTATAAAAATCTGATGGTTAAATAGAAATAGCATTTTTCCGAGTTCCCATATAAATCGGCTTAAAAAGTAAATTCGGATTTGCATTTGCGTTGGCATTGACCATGCACACAATAAAACGCACTGCATCACTCGAAAGTAGGAATGCGTGTAACGATTAATTCCATACTGCAGTGTGATGCTTTCTCGATGATTCAAATCGTATGGAGTATGCCACAGGTTTATTTTTAAACCAAGTATCATTGAACAATTGAACAACACCGACAGCTGAATTGCACAAGAGCATTGCAGATGCATGCATCAATCATCTGCCTACGGTTTTGTGACATTATTATGCATAAAAGTTGTTTTATCTACCAGTCGCATCTTTTGTAATGAAAACGATGCCGCCGGTAATTGCAGTATGTATTGAAAACAAGCGCAGTATCATGAATGTTGTATATTAGACATTTCCCATGGTATAAACTCGCGCAAAAAGTACATAAACTAATTGGTTATACATATTCCTTCACCATCTAATGATGCTTCCAGTCTTCAATATGCCTCTAATACTCAATTCTTATTCGGAAGAAAAATATTGAAAACTATCAATATATTATACAGGACTTTATAAGATTTTAATGAATCTTAAGGAGTTTAAGATATTTTACGAGTCATGGCAGTAAATTTGTAACACACTTTTTCGTAGTTTTATGACTGATATATCTGATTACATGTCGATTATAATTTCTTGTATAACAAAAATTAGCAGGAATCTTATTAAATTCCAGTGCGAAAATTCTTATTTTGCCGGCAAGGCGATTTAGCTTCAAACGACTGGCTATCTTTGCTGCGACCTAATTTTCCGGGGACACAATAATTCCCTTGAGATCTCAAAAGACTAGAGCTGAGATCCGCTTTTCACCAAGACAAAGTAATTACTCTAATTACCCCGTCTTTCCCCAAAAATGCAATCTTGCACACACCCACATTCAAAAGTAATTGCATCTCTTCTGACAGATATTAAAATGAAGCGTCTCTCTGTAAGGCGGCTCTTACAACACCATCCTCTACCCGACGAGTTCGCCTTGAGATACTTTGATTTTACAGCTGACTTTTCTCACAACTGCAATGGACATTCTAGTCCTCTACCCTGTCAAGGTCCCGTTTCGCTCGACTGATCTTCTTGTCACTCTCACGACGTCACCACATCTTTGATTTACTTTCGAGAGAGAATGAATTCGACCAAAATAATAGAGAGTGTGTAGAGGGTGGGGTGATGATAAGAAGGAAAAAAAGATGCAAGAGGAAAAATGAGATAGTTCATCATAAAAGAAGTATCACTCCTGAACCTCTGAGTCCTTTCAATGCTTCGCTGCTTTTATGGATGACTTTTAGCAAAGAAAAAGTTTACTCTAGAAAGAGAAAAGCCCCAGAGCTCGTAAACTGACGTCTACGGAAAAGGCGAATTCTGAGAAACTGTAAATGCTGAGTTTTGACTTCCCTGCACTAAAATTTCACTCTTTCACCTGAGCATCGAGTTCAAATACTCTTTCAAACTTTCTTAAATTTAATCAATTGATTTCCTCATTACATATTACTGTGCGTGATAAAACTTTAATGAAATCTTAAATGAAAACATCAATTTTCCTTTCTGATGTTGCTTTTAATATGAAAATACTTTTCATATTTTATATCACACACCCGTTACCTAAAGCTATATTGTAGAAAAAAATATTCTGTTTCGAGAAATAAATTGATGTGTCAGAACGAAATTCAAAACACAAAAAAGCATTGGCTACGAATTTATAAACTAGATGAAAGCAGTGCATTTTGCTTTCTTGGCACTTTTCCGATAAGCGTAAAAGATCAATCACCGTCGATTGCCAATAAAGGCACTGAAGGTAGCGCATCTCATCAATTTTGAATACCAACATCCCAACATCCTAACATTACTTCCTTATTCTATACTCTGACCGACGTCTTCTCTGTAGATTGCCTTATTTTTATGCGAAGTAATTAAATCGGAAGAGGAGCTAATCAAAACTTTCTGTATTAAATATGCCAGCACGATCCATTTATTTAAAGTTTTTGACTTTTTACTGGAAGCTGTGATCACACATTTTTTTATAATACAATACATAATAATTTATCATGAAATTAATTCCGAGAAAACTATTTTTGGCAAATCTTTTTCCAGCAGTTGTCATGCAGAATAATTTCTGTACTTATATCCCTGATAATAGAAATTCAAATTGAATTCGCTGAAAAACAATAACTCGCGTCAGTTTTCATAACTTTTATTTTTGGTAAAGCTATGTATTATTCAAAGAAATCAAGAGAACAAAAAACATATACAAAAACTGATGGAAACTAAATGAGACATATTGAAAAATAACCGCTGCGTCTGACAATGAACGTCTGTTTCTACTGCTGCTTCCACACGATTGGAAAATGTCGAAGACACATGGATGCAAGAAGGCCAAAGAATTTGAAAATGTTTCAAGAGATTACACAAGATTTGAATGACATGACATCCTAGTATATTAAAATTTTCCAGGTCTCTCTCTTACTAACTTCACTAACTACCATTCTTTCCAAGACGTTTCGTTGACTGAAAATTAGCAGAAAGTTGCAACCCCTTATTGTTTATTTTCAAACACAGAGAGTTATTTGAAACTTGGAAAAATTATCTTTATTCCGCTACGAAGTTCAGCTTTCTGCCCTGAGGAGATGCAGCATCTGTCGTGAAATTTTTGAGAGAAGTCCCTTTACCTTCCGGCCGGAAGAAGAGAGATCTTTGGTGCGCACGACGTCGCCTACTGACGTTATTTCCGCTGTTTATTTCGCCCGGCGCGTTTCTTATTTTCCGCATTTTTCCGGCAGCGAAACGAATTTCAACCGACGACTTGGAATTCCATCCGTGGTCCCGGGGTTGACGTGCAGGGATGCTGAGTTTAATGGCACCGCCACGCTATCTTGGTTTCTTTCTCTCTTTCTCTCTCTCCCTCACTCTCTCTCTCTTTTCTCACTTTGTCTTACCTTATTCCTCTTCACTTTTCTCACTCACGCCTTTCTCGTAACACTGCGATTCTTCTCGCGGGTAGTAAAAATAAGGAATATAACTAGCGGCGCCGCCTACACGAGTTTTCCTTAGGGACCATAAGTCATGCGTGCGAACGGCAATGCAACCTTAAAGTTGTCTAATTTTCTTCGCGTGCTCTTCAACCCACACGCTTTACGATTTGATGCGAGGGGCTTTTCAATGTTCACGGATCATAACGATGCAAGATCGTTACGATAGAAATTGAATACTCAGAAAGCGATCCGCTTCGGGCAGAGGATGTCTTCGCGGTTGGCAGGATTAGATGAGGACTTAACTTTATAAGCGAATTTCATTTCCAGTCTTACTGAAGAGGCATTAGATACATTACTCTCACATTAGCTTATATGGGCCTTATAATGAAACTCTTGGTTTAGATGACAGCCTCACGGTTGTTTAGAAGCGTTGAGAATTTACAAATTTACAAACGCTAATCAGAAAATGAATTATCCTTCTTTTTTAAATTTGTATGATCTAAAAAAGTTGCAATTTCGTTAGCTTGATAAAGAATATTGATAAAGATATGGATAAAGATATTGATAAAGAATAGGGTAGGTTTTTATGGTTAAGATGTCGGCATGTTTATTACTTTATTTGAACCATTTTGAGATTTCTAAGAAATTCAAGCGGAAAGTAATCAGGAATACTTAGTAGGGAACTGAAAGATGCTTCTCTTGAACAGGAGATCCTTTCCGAGACTTTAACGCCATCGTTTCGCGCCTGCTCCGATGATATTCTTGAGATATCGACGACCAATCGGACTAGTCGTAATCCACGCCGTGATCGTGATAATATACGTTCAAATTAAGTCGATCCACGGGGGGCTTCCGTTTTCAAAGGTTCTCTAATGCGATATGTTCGACACTTTACGATCGACCGACCTTATGCAGAGAGCAATTATCTATCCTTACTTTTTTCTTTGTCCCAGAGCCATATTATGTAATGAAAGAAACAGCAAAAAAATCGCTTTGAATGACAATGAACTGAATTTAAATGATGTGTATATTGTTCTTTAAATTTGAATACAATAAGAATCAGAAAAGGAATTCTTTAATTCGATCAAGAAAGGAATTATTAATTTATTTCCATCTACCGCTATTTTCTCTTATTGAATCATATTCTGCCCTTTATTCAAAATCTGATTAATCGGGACTAAATATTCACAGTAATCTATTATATATAATTACATTTAGACATTAGCTAGAATTATAAATTGTTCTTGCTGAGTGGCACTGCATATCAAAGCAGGACTCGATATTAAGGTCGTGCTGCGATAATTTGTCACCTGCGGCTACACAATAATAGCTTCTTGTTCATAATTACACTTATTATAAATT
>JAUEJJ010000042.1:14912977-14924882 GCA_032164275.1 Synergus coniferae | reverse complement strand
AATAAATAATTCTGCCCTACAAAGAAAAAACTCACGTAAGTGACCTTGTGAAATCGACAATGTCACTTACATAAATTTTTTCGTTTTAGGGCATAATTTATTTCAATTTTAAATGATCTGCTTCATTCGGAAGTAACATATAAATTCATATATTACTAATTAATGAAGAATTTAATAAGCTAAAAGTTAAATAATAATCTTAACTAATCTAATCACTTCAAAATGAGTTAAATTTAGTGAATATATAATAATCATTAGATCACTAATTATAGAGTAAGTTAGTAAAGTAAAAATGCAAATTTGATCTCAGCCAAAGACTTGCATACTTCAAAATCAATAACAATACTAAGTGAACATTAAATTTCCCTAGTTCACTTCATAATGAAGTTAACTCAATAGAGTAACATTTTATATTTACTGGATCATGTATCAAGACCTAGATTCGTCAGAAATTGAAGACTTCCAGAGCGGTAAGGGCAGCATCCATTTTATTACATTTCTGGTATCTAGCTATTGTCTTTCTACAACAAAAATAATGATTTACGGTTATATAAAATTATGTATAATAAAATTAACAAATGTGATAATTAGATATTTTTCGTTGTGTAGTAGTACTCACTTTTAAAATAGAATTATGAGTACTGAGCCGAAAAAATGCCTAGTTTTAATACTTTCTTCTAAAATAAAGAGATTTAGTAAAAATATATCTAATTATAATATTTCTAAGGTCTTGTATTAGTTATTCTATCCCTATTTTACCCACATCTTTCCTCTGTAATGCAAATTCTTCATTTATAGAGATATCAAATTGAAAATTTGCAATGGAGAAGAAAACATCAGTAAGGTAGGAAACTAAATTGCTCTTATGATAATGTATCACATGCACGTATTGTTAATAAAATAAAAAAATTGAATTTTGAGATTAGAATTTCAATCAAACACAACGCTTAAAGCTCATAGAATTATATTTCAATTTTATTGATTTTACTTCAGAATGTCTAAAATTAAGAAATTAGTATTGACTATTGAGCGTACAAAATTAGCCGCGGCTGTATGTTAAATCATAAATGCATTTGAAAGTATATTTTACTTACTTTGTTCTTTCTCCATATTAAAGAATTTTCCCGTCTTTATCGTTTTTATCGCTTTTATACTGCAAGGCGAGTAAGAAGACGCGGAAGACACACATTCAAAATTGTAGGTTATGTCAGTCAGAGTTGCAATGGTTGCAATGGTTGTAACTGGTTGTCATCTGGTTGTAATCGTTGTAATATCCAAAATCCAATATGGCGGCTGGTTACACATGCATATGTGTGTACGTATGTGTACATAGTTACCAGCGTACCCGGACCGCCATGAGGGGGATCAGGTAGGGCTATGTCCCGTGGCTCTTTAGTCTTTGCCCGTGGCCCACGGTCTTGAAATTTGAAATTTTTTATTTTTGAACTCCAGTAATTTAGATATTTATTTAATTAGACTTAATAACTTTTCTATACATTCAGTTCTAAATTAATGTTATTTCAAAAGACCAAAAATTAATTGCGCAGATTTGATTAAGCACTTCTCGTTTTTACGTCAGAGGGCAGAGTAGGGGGGCCCACGATAAATAGAGCTCCGGGGCCTGAAAAAGCTCTCGGCGGCCCTGTATTTAACATGATCTACATATATATCTGTTCATTCATGCATATATATATACGTATGTAATGCGTGGCCAGACGGCTGGTAACGGTACCCCTACCTAGAGGGAAGGCAAGATCACAAGAATTAAATGAAAAGCGCAGGCGCGACCACGTATAAACTTCGTCGACGTGCTTGCGTGCTTCCAGCATGTACTACTCAAATTTGTACACAACTGTCACTATACATTTGCTTGTTGGTATTTTCTTGTGTGCTACTTTCTTCACATTTTAACGTGTCTATCCATATTTTTATAAAAATCAGTAAAAATGTCTTCTGGTGGCTGGGAAGTTGTCGGGAAAAATAAGAAAGATAAGAATGTTAATCGTACTAATAAATTGAGCAAGACAGAGAAGAAAAAATTTATCGAAAATGCACCGAAAGTTGAGGATTTCCGTAAGTAGAAATTTTTAATTTTATTTTAGGATATCAGGTAGTCCTCCGTAAGTCGATAATCAGATTCACACCTGTTTTATTTATATTTACTGCAGAACTATAATAAATCATTTAACAGTACCATATTGTCACAACAATGTGTACAATAAAATGATTCAAATAGTGGATTATTTTTATAGAATCATATAATAAACATAACCAGTTAACAAACAGTAGATTTATTTAATAGGAATATTTTTACTGATTTTTTAAACTTAACCTTCTCTTATATAATCTTTTAATATTCTAATTCATCTTCATTACACTTTTCAATATACTGTTTCAGAAGATCACGTAAAATAATATTGTTTGTACTAAATATGATTAATAAAAAATCTTTAATTTTTCATTGAAAGAAGCAGTTAATCTTCTGATAATAACGTTAGATTAAAAAGCGACGAACGAGAGATCAATCAAATTGATTACTCTATTTTAATTACAAATTTCTTCTTATCAGTACCTTTGGACCAAGTAAAAACTCTTTACGACAATTTGGATGGAAATAAGGAGAATAAGAAACCTCCAAAGGGAAAAGATAGTAAAACCAAGGAAAATGAGGAGAAAAAGAAGCAACAAAAGCAACAACAGCAGGTTGAAAAGAAAAAAGAGGCTCCGAAGGAAAAACCACCAAAGTCTATTGAAGAAGCCCTCAGATTGGTAAGATAGTTCTTTTGATTATGTTTGAAATTAAAAAGTTATTAAACCTCTAATTACAAAAGAAATAGAATCTTATTAGAAAATAATGAATTTTTTACAGATCAATGCAGCTGAAGTGGAAGAAATTCTAACTACAGGTCAAGCACGTTTTCCTGGTGCTCCACTCATCTGGTTAAAAGACCTTGTTGCATTTCTGAACAAAAAAATTCCCCTAGAAAATATTGATCCCATTTTTGCTGGAAGGCCAGATGATTATCCTGCGAGTGTAGTTCCAAAATCAATCCGAGTTGTTTTGGAGAAAGCAATTGAAAATAGCGGATCACAAAATGTTCAGCTCTTCTATGAATTTAATCTGACTGCACTGGCAACAGACCTAGCAAAAAACTCCCCTGTGGTGGGCTATAAAATATTTATCCAGCTTTTGGCCAGATTCAATCCTGAAATGACAATAACGAATATTACCAAATTAGTCACCCTCAAGAATTCTTATCAGAACAGAAAACCCATTGGCTTATCCTTACTTTGGGCGCTCTCCCAAAGTGGAAAGGAAAATTTAGCGGTTGGATTATCAGTTTGGCATCATGTAATGGCTCCTATGTTGGAAGCAAAAAGTTATGCTAGTTATGTGTCGCAAATACTCAAGGATTTAATATCCCAACATTCGAACGGAAAGAATGTTGACGTCAAACCAGTATTTTATTTATATGTTTTGGATGATGTTGTTTCTGGAAAATTAAACATTGCATCTGCTTACATTAATGAAACCAAAACATCTATTGATAAACTAAGAGTGAGTATATCATTTATTAACAGAATTTTATGTTTGAATTTAAAACCAATAAAATTGTATTAAGGAGAAACTTATTAATTAAATTAAATATTTTTCAGGACATGGTATTCAAATCTAAAACTCTAAAATGTCGGTCACTATTTGAAACACTAATGGCAAAGCTGACGCCAAAGTGTAATGCAAATTACAGAGAAGAAATTGTTCAGGCACTGGTCGCTTGCTTAATTAAAGATTCTCAATGTCTGAGCATTTGGAAAAATCTGTACAGCAAAAATTTGTACCAATCTGATTTGCTTCTAAAAAATATTAGTAAGTTATCTGTCCTAAATTTTTGATTGACGCTAGCATTCTTTATATTATGTCAAATTTAGCTTAATAATTTATTGATATTTTTCAGATTCTCATTGGAATACTTTGCAGGGAATTAATAAGGATAATTCGTTTTTGGAGCTGCTTGAAGCATTACAAGCAACGCACAAAAAAACTAAAAAGAACAAAGATATCCTCGCAGGAGAGTGCAGCAAAACATGTGAGGTAAGTCAATTTTTATAATTATATTGATTTAAATTGACACAGATGGATTATTGTTGCCAAAAAAATATACTTCTTTTCCTTTATCAATATATTCAGAGTAATCTTTAAAAAATGTTTTAAATTATTAAATTTTATTTATTGAATTAAATTATTAAATTAAAAAAATTATTTATTATATTATTAACTTAAAAAAATTATTAATTAAACTTTTAAAATTATTATGTATATAATTTATTTTATATAGAATTATTATAAAGTTAATAAAAAATTTGAAAGTTAAACTACCATACTTCAAGAGTTCAAGCTTGAATAAATTCTAAAATTTAGAATTTCAAACATGGCACTTTTAAACAATAAAATTTATTAAATAGGAATTTAATAGCTTTTTCCTGATTAGAAACAATTCTAGCTTCCCGGTTCAGAAACCGCCCTTATTTAATGATTTTTGCTCTAAAAACGGGTGAAGACGGGTCCATATCTATATATACTGTTTTATATATATGTATAATCTATACATGTATACATATATATGAGTCCACGCTCTTCGGCTCATTCCGCTCATTGCTCATTCCCCAAATCCCCACTCCTCAGTTTGTTTACCGTTGAGTTGCATGTACGTAATTTTAGAGAAAGAAAAAAAGTGAGTAGATAAATAACTGGATAACTTTTCTCGTTTTCAAAGCACCAGATTTAATTAATTCCAGAGTCTAATTAATGAGTCTGTAAGAAGGAGGAAAGTGTGTGTCCTATCTCTGAAGTTTTGTGATTCTGAGGAATTCTAGGTTAGGCCACTGGTTCAAAAACGGTTGGATTATTGATCGCGCATCGCCTTCTCGATTGGTCTCGCTCTCGACAGTCGACATCGTGCCATTGACGGAAGTAAATTGAACGTTCGTTTGCTTTTTTTTTGATTGACTATACACTTATTTCTTCCCACAATCGAACTTTCCATATTTTTCCAAATAAACAGATTTACGTATTAAAATAACAAAGTAATCGCAAAGATTAAACGACGCAAATAATCGACGCCGTATGAGTCTAATCCAGTGAAAAGAGGCACAAGATTGAAAATCTCCTTCATTTTGAAGCAAATTGTGGGGAATGTCTGTGGCCATCAAATAACGATTCCTGTGTCAAAACAAATACTTTCACCTAACAGATTTTGTGTATTAGATTCACGAGCGTAAGACACCGCTTTCACATTTCAGGAATTGATCAAGAAAATGACTGCGTCATCCAGTAAAGGCTTCCCTTGGAAAAAGGGAAGTTTCATTTTATTACTCCTTATTGGTGCTGTTTTGGCCTTTGATTACAAGAAAAATGGTTCCTTCGAAGGTAAGAACTTTAACAATATTTATCCTTTAGTTTTAAATTTATTTCTCATCAAGAACGATTGAATTGTAAAGTGTTGAATGACTTAAGTTTTCTGTTGTGTTAATATATTATACGTTTAGAAACTTTAGTTTGAAAACTACAAAAATTTTTGTTTCCATATTTATATAATTGCCATTTAATTACAGATAAAAGTAATTTACTTCGTCATGATAGAGCAAGTTCACTATTTACTATATGTAATTTTATTTTACAATACTAAACATTTCAAATATGATATAACGAATTTTTTATCAATAATTTTCAATGCCACAGGAAATAAAATCGATATTCTACATTTTCTATACTGCTCTAGTTGTTACCATATGGAATTTTTTTTGCGGACTGTAAAATTTAATTTCCTCTGATTCAGTAATAAATGAAGCATTATTTATTTTACAATTTAGAAATTCCCAAATCAATTTAAAATAACTCATTCATTTTTTAAATATGCTTTAATAATAATATGCACATATCTTATTAGAAATTATTTCTATAGGAAACAATCAATGTGTGACTTACCTTCCTGATTGATAAATATTGATTTTCAAAGGTGGAATTCATTATAAATCTATTATCTGCTAATTTTTATCCTATAATTAAACATTTACATTAAAAGTTGAATTGACTTATTTAGTACTTTGTTTGTTACATGATGATTTTAAATTAAAAGGTCTTATCAATTTAATAATTCATTACGAATCATTTGCTTTAAGTACTCGTAATTAAACTCTTGCTTTGCAGAATTTCCTAAAAAACGATTGAACTTGAACCGATAAACACTGTTTGATAAGATGTATATATTTGTGTGTGTATGTCATACATATAAATCAAATTAAGAACTGTTTAAATCTTCTGAAACTTATATAAAAATGTTTTATTCGAAATCTTGTTTCTGTTATCAGCTTCTAGTACAAATAAATTCTTGAGAGATAGTGGAATTCTTACACACAGTCAAAAAGTTTCGACTTCGATGAAGTTGTACTTACAAAATGGATTGCAGTACATTGAAGCTAGTTTTCCGGACTACTACAAAGCGACCGTGGAATTTACTGGACCGTACGTGAAACTAGGAGGTGACGTCTACATCGTAACAAAGAATGTGTCGATCAAGTTGTATGAAAATGCTGCGACTTACGTGACCAAAAAAACACCGGTGGTTCTTGAGACGGTGAGTAATATTTTAAAAGGATTAGCAAAAAATTTCCGGATATCATAACTTACGAAATTTCATTTTTCAATTTCAGATCGAGCATTATGCTCCAGGCATGATGGGAACAATTCAAGAGCAAAGCCTTAAGGGAATCGAGCTGATCAAGAAATATTCGACATACATCGGTGAACAGATCGTTGACCGATCCGTGCTCGTTATCAAGTGGCTGGAGACGAATGTTTTCGTGTAAGTATTCCGTTAGAAGAGAATTCCTCATGACAAAGAAATAAACTTTCTCTACGTTATTTAAACTTCTTTTACAGAGGGAAACTGAGCCCAGAAAGTCTGCAGAGCTATGCGAGTCAAGCAATTGGCACAACGCAATCCTTAGCTAGCCAAACATACGATTGGGTCTATGAGAAGGTGCAAACGCTATCTAAAGTTCAGTGAGCAAATAAGGTCTGATGTTTTGTAGCGACTATTCAGTCAGCTACCGGACCCCTCCATACCTCAGCATTTATTTGTTAGCGTAAAAGGAGTTTGTAGATTGTACGTTTCATCATTGCGGTCATTTTACCTGTGATATTCCAAGAATAGGCCGCAATCCTATCGACAGTCCATCGTCTTTCCCGAATGGATATCTAGCCGTTTACCAAAAACCTTCTGTTTTGGAAAACACTATGGCGAATCGAATCTTTATTTATAAAAAGTGCCATTTTAGTTAAACTATCATGGATTCCCGGCGTGGAAAATGGCACCAATCATAGTATTTTGTATATTCATGGATGTACTTTGTTTTAGAATATGATTGAGTAAACTCTAAAATAAATGACTTTTCATAAAAAAAATATACAAAAATAAAAAATATATATAAGAGTGTGACTACTGTTGAATGAACGACGTAAGAATTAGGTATAGTTAAAAACTTAGAAGTAAGAAAGAAGGGTTTAATATTTTGTTTTTGATCTTTAGCTTTATAAATCTCAGCGTTTTGTTAAAGAAAAAACTTTAGATGTATAAGTTTTGGCCTGTTCGTCGTTGAGTGGGTTATTCAAAGCAATAACGATGAACGCACAAATAGCAATGATTGATTTATAATATTATTAATGGTAATGATCTTCGTGACATAATACGATCATGGTAGTGAAAATGATTTTAACAAGAATATATTAGGTTCTTATAAAGGAGATCGAAGGAATGTGACGCTGGTCACACTCGCATGTGTATATACTGCAAAGTGTACATTCTTTTCGCCACAGACAGCACTTTATAAAGTTGAAAATATCTTTCGCTGTCCCTTGCCACTTTCACAAAAGTCTTAGCGCGTGTATATAAATGCTCGAAAATAAATGTAATGCACTTGTACACACGAAGCGTGTTCTCACAGCTCGTAGGGGAAGAAGAGCTTCATTGTATTCTTGTATATTTGGTTACAAAGGTACTCCTCTTCCTCGTCTCTTACGCTCGCCAGAACTTCCAAAATTTGTCTGAAATTGAATTAGAGTCGTATTCACAATACAACAATTCTTTATATCGTTATTAAAAGTTATTAGAGATGTTTAAAATATACACTTACACTATGGTGCAAGGCTCGTTTCTTCCTTTGACCATCCGATCAGGCTGCCATTTTTCCTTCTTCACCGAAGGAAAATTTGTCACTACGTCTTTCGCCGAGGCGTGAGTCGGCCTAATTTCGCACCATGGACAATCTGTTTCTATCATCAGTCTGTCAGACGGAATAGTCATAACCGTACAAAGATTTTCTTCTGTCTTCAGCGAACTGCGTTTCAATAAATATAAGATAAGAGTTCAAACTGTTACTATTTTGTATGCATCTTGAGAGGATGTTCCTTATTCTGCAGTAAAATTTATTTTCAGAAATACTAAGCTCCCATCAATGAATACGAGCACATGAGATAAAAATGTTTGTTTTACAGTTATTATTTAAAGCGAGAAGCTTTATCTCATACTCAAGAAATTGGTTGGTGTGATCTTAACATTTCAAATTTTTTAAAATAAGGAACATTCTATCCAAGGTGGTCCTTTAAACTCGGGCTAATCGGGTAAATTCTGGTATTTAAGAAATGAGCGAATCCTCAGGAATACACTTTTAGCTTAAAGAAACTTTGTATCACAAAAATACTAATCGTGGCAGGACCACCCGCTAATCATATGTTAACTACATTATAAGAAAATTATCTAAGATTATGGGAAAGTTGGTAGATAAAAAATTAAATACATATAATTGGATGAATATTATGCACTTGAAGAAAAGTAAATCATGTCCAGAAAAATATAACTTAATCTTTTTTATTGAAAAGGCACCCTTTCAAAATTTCTTAAATTTTTGTTGGATTTTTTGTGTTAATGTATTGAATCTTTTTGATCTTTGTATTGAATCTTTTTTTGTAAGAATCTTTTTGAAGTTTGAAATATCATTTTAAAAAATAATTTATAAAAATTTATAATTACCAGCCATTAATACCGAGGTATAATCCTAATTGAAGCAAACTATATGCTTCTTCAGTGTTCCCATCGAACGAATGAACAACACCGGCTGTTAACTTATCTTTGTGCTTTCTGAGTATTCGTACAAAATCATCGGCAGCATTACGACAGTGGAGGAACATTGGCAGCTTCAGGGTTGAGCAGAGCGAAAGCTGCATCTCGAAAAATTTCTTTTGTGTGTCTTTAGAACAGAATTGAAGTCTGTCGTAGTCTAGTCCCATTTCTCCAATTGCGACGACTTTGTCTTTATTATTGATAGCAATTTCAGAGAGTGAATTGAGATACACTTCCGGATCTCCAGATTCTTCAAATTCATTACAACGGGTTGGGTGGCAACCAACCGTGGAAAATAATCTCTCTGTAAATATTGTTTCAAAATTAGATAGATAGATTTATTTTGTTTGAAAATATAAATGTACCCATAGAGCGAAAAAATGTCTACTGTTATAACTTTTTTCGTATTCTCTTATTTAAAAAACGAGTAGCTATACAGAGCAAAAAAATGTAATTATATTTATTTAATAAAATGAAGAAATCGAATTAGGAATGTTAAAGAAACCAAATTAAGGAAACCCTTAATTTGGAATATTCCATAACCGAGTTTTAATTATAAAGATTAATTATTTTAAACTAAATTAAAACATTTGCATCTTTGAACTGAATGTATAGCTAATGCTTTCCCCATAAAATAGAACTCGCATGGGAAAACGTTTGCTTCGTTTTATAAGTAGGAATTATTGATTTATTAATTAAACTGAATGAGCCCATGTGCTTTCCATAAAATGTACCGTTATTAATTTTTAGAAAGCTAGTTTCAGTTGAATCAAATAAATAAATTATGTTATATTCTAGAAAATCAGCTCTCCAGGTTACAGAAATAAGTATAGAAATCGTAAAAAATCAATCGAGGGAGAATTCACTCTCGATTTGGCTCGGATCCAACATCTCGAGGGGATTTAAAGATTAAATTGTTTTTTGCATTGTTATCTTAATCCTTGCTAAAGCTTCAGACTATAAAAAATGAAGGTCTAAACTTTCTTTATACAACATACCATCCGTCCTGGCGATTTCTAAGGCTTTTTGACTCTCGGAGAGACTTCCTGCTGTGATTATAATTTTTGCAAGATTGTTTGCGTAGCTCCGTTCTAACACTTTATCTAAATCAGGCTGGTGCTTTTGAGATCCATGGTAAATTCCTTGGTACATAGGATCCGTTAAATTTGCCCCGATATCTGTGAAATATGTAAATTATAAGCATTATAAGTATGAAAATGACAGAAAGTTTCTTTTGCGTCAACTTTGACAATTTGACGTTTCTGTAACCTCATATTTTCAACATTTATTTCGTATTCACACACACTATCAATTTTTACTCACAAACACACAATTCGTTCAATTTACCTATAAACTTTCGTAAATTTATCATTGTTTTCTTCAGCATATAACGGTGTTTTTAAATGCAATAAACTATGAAATGGAGAGAGGTTAGCTGACGTCTGTTGTTGACCCGGCAGCAGCAGGACCGGTGGTGGTTGTTGGGGTTTTCTGCCTGTGTTGGAAGCTTAATAGTATAAAAATAAAATGGAGTAGAGGGGATGGTTTTTATTGATTTATAGTTTCTTAAAAAATCGATCATTTTTATTTCTGAATCTGATTTTTACATAATTTTAAACACAATTCATGATATATAAAAAATACTTAATTTTTAATAGCTCCAGCTCTAATGATTAATTGCTTCTAAATAAATAAATTGTTTTGTTTATTTAATTATATGCATATATTACCTATTTCCCTTAAAGATAAAATTTCCATTTAATATTTAAACATTAATATTCATAATTCCAAGTTGTCAGTGAATGCTTATTTTGAATTTCGCGCGTTTTACAAGACACGCTTCCCTTCTTTCTGATTGGTCAGCAGTAGATCCGTTTTTTTAAATTTTCCAAGTGATATTTATTTTAAATCTAAATTTTATGAAAATCATTACCTCATATAAAAAATTATACAAATATATTCAATAGAATAAATTTAAATGAAATTGTAACTAGTCCATTAAATAAGGAAAAGGTTACGAAATAATATAAGCAGAAAAATGTTTTTGTAACAATGTATTGTAAACAAAAGTTTTAAATAAACACATTTAAAATTAAAACAAGAGTAAGACATTGAAATTCAAAATACTAAATTCCAATTTGATAATACAGCTTAAACATAATAAAAATTGAACACTATTTACACAGCAGGTCCTTCTAAAATAAGAACATTTTTATAATACACATGACAACAAAATCAGTTATTTACAACATTAAAAGTTATCTTCTTAATTAGATCGATACATTTTAAGAAAATAATCCACCCTTTCAGATTGGATTTCTGTAATAAGTATAAATTAAATTATAATTCAGTTCAAATTTTTGCAGTCGATAATACTCATTATAATAGTTTTCTCAGAACATATTTTTTCTTTAAATGTCTCTCTACTCGACATAAATTATTATAATATCTGATAATATTAACAACAATTTATTTTAATTAATTTTTACTTCGTTTCCTTTTGTCCTGACTCCATCCCTGGTTCCATCCATTTCCATAAGAGCCCTGAGCTAACCCTTGACTTGGCCAAAGAATTTGATTTATGTCTTGTCCTTGACCAGAGCTTTGATCATATAAACCTTGTCCAAACCCACTGAAACCACTTTGATCATAACCACCTTGACCAAAACCATCCTGACCAAAATTTCCATGTCCTATTCCACCTTGAGCAAAATTGCCATGTCCTA
>JAUEJJ010000042.1:14483984-14495776 GCA_032164275.1 Synergus coniferae | reverse complement strand
ATTCAGAAGATTTCAAGAGAATTAACAAAAGTTGCAAGTAACAAATAAAAATATTTAGATTGATTATTCGGAAAAGTTTTTTTTCAAACCGGAAATCCACTTCCCGCATCAAAAATAAAATCAAGGACGACTCCGGGATTTTTCCGGATTTCTTTCAATTCCCGGATTTCCTTAAACAGAGTGTCTACTAAATTTTGTCTACGAAATTCCCGGACAATTCCCGGATTTCCTTAAATTCCCGCACACTAGATCCCTTGAGTAAATCTTTGGAATTATGCCAATATTTTTAAAGAGTCATATTTTTGAGATACCAAATTCTAAATACCTATTTTGCTGTAGCATACTTTGCTTGCCATAAAACAACCGAGCTGGAAAAACCACTTCACAATACACTCGAAAAGTAATAAACCTTTTAGAAGAAAATAAAGAAATAAATAAAGGATGCAAATTAATTAATTAATCTAGATTAATCGCGAGCAGGAGAGTCAAAAGCAAAATAAAAGAAAAAGGTTGTAAACTTTGAAACTTTACTATTCAGTGTCTGAACAAAACAGAAACAGAGGTCAGTGAGCGGAAAAAAAAATCAAAAGAGGCCGCGTGAAACAATGAACTTGGGTGGAAATTTCTGAGAATTATAAATCGTCTCAGAAAAGATAAATATTTAGAAATTATAAACCTGAACCTTTTTAAATTCGCGAAAATATCATCAAGAGCCATTTCTAAAATGATACACTTTAAAGAAAAATCTACAACAGTAGAAATGTTTCGAAAGTGAAATTATATCATTTTTCTGAAGAAAAGAAATAATACCCGGGCCCAAAAAGGTCTCAGGGTGGAAATACGTTAGGGCTCTAAACCTGAAGTCTGAACCTATGACAGTCTGCTCTACATTTAATGTTTAACGCGTCCCTAATGAGATAACGTGCAGAGCTCAGGTAGTCGAGATTTTTAATGGGGCACAATCCTCGGGTTTTCCTCACCTAACCCTTTTAGTGGTTACCTGAGGATCCTTCGTAGTGGTAGATACGCTACACAGATGTACCCGGATACTACTCTCTAAGTCCCAATGTGCAAGTATAGCGAGATTGAAATTCAAATGAGACCGCGAGGATATTCTAATTCCGGGTTTGCAACCCCTTTTTTGCATATTCGGGGCCCACGCAGCTGCCGAGTCCCAAATTATATACATCGTTCCTTCTTTTTAATTTTCCTCTCGTAGTTGCGTCGCGTCGTCCTATACCTTCGCGCGTGATCCGCAACAATTGAAAATCGACAGTATTCAAATTGACTGACGCATTTTATACCTGCATTCGAGAGGGGTGACTTTTTTTTATCTAACCAGAGTTGATCAATTCTGCATTCGAATAACTGATTCAGTCCTTGTTTTATTCAAAAAGAGAATAAGAGAGACTTCAAAATATTTATGGTGACGCAATTAGCTTCATTCACGGCAAGATTTTCATCCATTGTTTCATTAAACAATAATAGAGGAATTAAGGGGTAGTTCTTTTTTATTTGAGAAAGGAATAAAATGAAAGGCAATTATATCCACTGTGCAAGAAAATCTATAGTCAAGCGACTTTTATCAGCAAGGACAGAGAAATGGTCGAGAAGACGTCGAAAGTCAACCCCCTTCACTCTGAAAGGAAGAAAGAGAAGAAAATCGAGAACTTGAAACGGGCCGCTGCTTTGCATAATCAAATCTTTCGACAATGTAGTAGAATTCCCAGTACACTGACATAGAAAGAAATCCCAAGCACGCAGAGCTTCCGAAAAATGCAGTTTGCCATTCTACAGTCGTGGACGTACAATCTACTATAAGAGATGTCGGTCGCTAAGGGGGTGAATGCTGGGACCCTTGGAAAATTCCTCAAATAGTTAGAAACACCCTTTATCTCTCAACCCCTAACCATTTCAGTGGTCAGTTTCAACAAAATAAAATCCCACTTTTTTAAACATGAGAATTGTTGTGAAGCCTTGAACATTTTATGATACTTCATTTCAAAATGTTTCTGACTGTAAAAAATTTCTGGAAATAGTCCCTAAATCTTTCTGAATTCAAAATACCTACTAAATATTGGGAATTGTTCCAAAAAATGTTGATTCTCCGTGTAAGTTAGTTATCTCAAAGGTTCTGAATTTCCAAATTGTAAAATCTATATATAAATGACCTAACGTTTTGGATAATTAAAAAAAAAAAAACCTCCCTTATGTTTGTACCATGCAGAAGTTTTGAACGTCCAAATGAACGAAATATTTTTTCCCAATTCTATTTTATCTAAAAATATTGTCCTAACTAAAAATAACAACAGACATTACAAGTTTCTTTCAAGCAGAAATATTTTCAAATCAAATGAATCAATATTTTAAAACTATTTTTAGTTTAAAATACAATCAATAGAAAAATTCGTTCATTTAAATGTCCAGAACTTTTCAGTCCGAAAAATCTTAAAAAGAAATTGTTTACAGTGTGTCGATATTGTGGAATTGTTTGCTTATATGTTTCAGTTTTCATCCAAAAGTGAACTTAGTTAAATAACTTTTACTAATTTACTCTGACATAAGTTTTTCATCTGAAGATCCCCCATTTTCCCAATTCGTTTTCGCCTCCTAAATCTCCCATTCTACTGAAGCGTATCCCGTGTGTTTGTCACGTGCTACGCATAAAGTAGTAAACTTCGAAATTAGAAAGTTGAAGAACAGGCATGGCGACTGTAATCAGATCGATTTCCTCCTTTCGATTGCGAAACCACCCTTATATATATGTACAAAGAAGCGTGGCTGTCCCTCGAAAGATACCCTCTCTAGGCGCGACCTTACTTTCAAAAACGGACCCCTGGGCAATTCGAAGATACGGCATTTTCCGGCTTGGGGATTGAGGATGCGAGGGTTGAAGATACTCGGGGGTGGTAACGGCCACCAGCGCGGTGAATTCTCGCGAGAGGGGTCCTTTCGCTGATATATTACCGTACAGGCAACCCTCGTGCGCCCTAAACCATTCCTTCTAGCCGCCATCTTGAAGGACTACAACCCCTATTCAACCTTCCTCGACCCACCCACGATCGAAAATTCCGTTAGAGTTATACGGGCTTAGCGTCCATTTTGACGAGGGCTGCTATGTTCCCCACATTGCCCACGGGAATTTACCGTAGCTGTTACTGGCTCGGATGTGAGAATGCTACTACTTCTAACATTTTCCTGGGGAGCTGCTTGCCAATCTCTGTTTCTCATGAATGGCAGTTTAGATTCCAGGAAACGATGTCAGGCGTCAGGAAAATCATTCTTTATATGTTTCATCCACACGTGGCAAAATGTTTTTCAGGATGATCCTTAAATTTAGGGATGTATTTTTAAATTAAGCTGACACACCAGCGTCAACGTTTTTTTTAATCAGGAAACGAATCACGATTTTCTTTGAAAAACAGAAATGTAATCAATTTTGTTTTTCAAAGATAAAGATTTTTCAAGATTGATTTACAGATTTTTTTTCGAAATGATACATCAACAGTTTTTGAAATTACCTTGTCACCCATCAAAATTTGGTAGATTTGTTATCTAATTGAAAAATAAGACTGATTTCACTGCATAACTCCATTCTTTAAGGACATTAGAATTTCATGATTATCCTTTCGAAAATACCTCGGAAAATACTCTCACCAAACACTCTTGTCAATAATTCTCTTTCATAAACAAGGATTTGCAAATTACAACAAATCCTACGTCTGCGAATCATGAAATGCGAGAAATCGAAATAAATCCAATCGGCGACGTTCATTCGTGATCCGGAGGGGGAAGTGACGGAGAAAGCAGATCGGTTGGGGTTATGAAAATTGAGCGAGGGGATGGAGAGAGCGACCTCTAGAGAATGTGGAGGCAGGGAAAAATTGCTCAAGGAAAAATGTTCTTCGACGCGTAAAAAAAAAAAAAAACAGACGGTCGAAGGTTTTTCTAAGGGAGGGAGGAAAAGAGAGAACCGGATACGGTATAAAAACTCGAAGAGAAGATGAGGTAAAGAAAGAGAAAGACAAAGAGGGAAAAAAAAGAGAGATGGAAAAGTGGGAGAAGCAACTGAACAAGCTGGAGCTTGCAGCAAACATCGAGCGTGTAATTCGCTCTTTAAGGAACACTTGGACGATAATTACGCCGCAATATGGTGCACAAGCTTGTTGGTGGAAAAGAGACAGGAAAGAGAGAGAAACTGAAAAAATGAGGGTGAAAAAGAGACATGAAGGGGGGAGAGGGGTCACAAACTAGAGCGACTAAAAAAAATAAATCAGGGAGAGTAGAAGAGGAAGAGGACGGACCACGTTGAAAAGATCTTTTTCCGTTTATTCTTCCTAACCACTGCTTGGAAAGACGCGTGGTGTAGTTTTAATTAGCACTGGGGTGCATTTCGAACCGCGAGGATGAAGAACCTCGTACTTAAAATTTACCAACCACCCTCTTCAACTTGCTCTCGTGTTCTCTCCCCTTTCATCCATCTTTCACTCTCTTTGGAATCATGATTTTACTCAGATGCGGTCAAGAGGGTTTAGCTATCTGTTAATTATTCAATCATCATGGTGTAAGCTTAAACGTCAAAAAGAAATAAAAGTTTTAAATTACCTTGCCTCTAATACTCTACACAGGCAAGTAATATGCAGAAAGAAAAAAAAACGAATCTACTACAATACCATCGATCTGAAAAGCATGTTTTCCGATCAATTAAAGGGGAAAATGTCTCGCTCTTGAAAATTTCATTCGAAAATCAAGCACTTGTCGATAGAACGAAGCAAAAAGCAGTGATTACGGTGAACTAACGACATACACGACACTAAATTCCACTTGACTCGAATTACGCACTCCCCTCGATAGAAATATATTGTGAAGCGAACTGAAAAAATTCAGGAGAAATAGTGCTAAGGATTATTTAGGAAGTTCACCTCCGATTTCCTTGAAACTACGTATATTACATATTTTGATGCGCTGATTTCGAATATGATAGTGAAAATTTGCGACTAGTCGAGTTTCGTGGTGAAACCATGAAAAAACCATAAAAATAATGTTTTTTTGCGTTTATCTCAGCTAATATGCAAAATTTAAAAAATGTTTCAAACAAAAGTTGTAGATCTCATCGAAATACACATTTTTTGTTGCAATTATTTTTTTCTACTGGTGATAGTTTCTGAAACAATCAGTGATACATCGATTTCTATAAAAAAAAATAATAAACATGGCTATTCACATTGTACAGGGAAATGGTAAAACGATATATTAAAGGGATATAGTAAAAGGAAATGGTAAAAGGAAATCATGGCAAAGCGAAATAGTAAAGGAAAATGGTAAACGAAAATCATTGTAAAGGGAAATGTTAAAGGGAAATGGTAAAAGGAAATCATAGTAAAAGGAAATAATAAGGGGAAATGGTAAAGGGATATGGTAAATGGAAACGGTAAAGGGAAATGGCAAAAGGAAATAATTTAAATTAAAAAGAAATTTTAAAAATTTTGCATATTAGCTGAGATAATTATAGAATCCATACATTCTGCGAACTACGCGGAAAAACGTATAATTATCAATGTTTTCTAAACTGCGTTGTAATTAAAGGAAAAACGTATTGAACTGAGAATTTTTAATGTTGAAAATACTAAATTTTAGAAAAAATATATAAAACTAAGAAAAATTGTGCTAAAGTAACATATATTTTTTGTAAAATTCAGTATTTTCTTTTCCCATCTTTCTCATTCTCTCATTCCTTCATTAAAAATTTAATTAATTATATTTAAAAAAAAGTAATGATAGTGAATATACTGCCTACTGAATATACTCCCTTAGAAAGTAATTTACATATATCAAAATTTATAGTATCGTTTTTTTAAGTTTACAGATAACATTGGAAAAACCAATTTTTTTACGAATAAGCACTGCATTTAGTAGCTATGTTAAATTACCTATAAACTTCTTGAATAAGTGAAATCGACTTTTCTCTGAAAGGAAATATGATTTACAAGAGGATTGAGAATGGCTTTAGCAGATTTATAAATGAGTACTAACTAAAGAGAAAATCGTTCGGTTATACAGGAAAAAGAGAGTTTTTCATATGACAGGTGACAAAGTAAATATCTTAAGACCTTGAATTGCCCCAACGCTTACCGGGGTTCTTATATAGAAAGTCTATAGAGACGGGTGCTGAACTCGTTTCACCAGCACGCGCCGTTCATTATAACGAGTTGCGAAATTGAAAACGAGTCTTCTCCAAGAAAAGTGGCCCGTTCAGAAAATATAACCATCGTAATATACTATTTAAAAGGAAGTTGACTTTCGATCGAACTACTTTGTATAGTAGGTGCGAATATTACTTTCGACCATTTCGATTGTTTTTTTTTGTTTTTAGAAATTCTTGCGACATTTTCCAACTATTTTCATTGTTGATAGATTGCAATTTAAAATACACTATCAGATCATTTTAAGTAAATTTACCAAGTCTTTAAGGACCAGAAGATTGCAAAATACTCCATATTCCATCTCGATGAACTCAGAATATTCAACACTAGCACTTAACACTGAATTTAATAACTTTAAAACCAAGCTACTTGAAAATATACATTATTTTTAATTAAACACTCGCGACACTTTTCATTCGATAAAGCAAAGTAAAGAAAAACTTTCAACGCGAAAAAGAAAATAATATATGAAGACGAGGGAAAGACAACAACCTTGTCACGCGACGAATTTATAGGAACTGAAACCGAATAAAAACTCTAAACAAAGACTTAAGTTTCCGAACACTGATCCGTAATGTTTTCGGATTGAGATAATGTAAACAAAAGGTACATTCTGCTTCTTTTTTCGTCCTCGGTAACTGAAACATACAAAAATAAAAGGAATTAACTTATTTGTATTTTTAACTCTGAACCTCTGAATATGTAATTAAAAGTAGGGAAAACGACGTAACGTAATGAAATTTTTACTAACGATCATGCGTCTGTATTAAAAAAAAATATAAGCACCTACTAATATTCTAAAGGAAAAATATGTGTGCACGTCAAGTGTGCTTAAATGCATAGAAAACATGAGTCAACTCTATACACATTTTAACTCGGAGAGATTTAAAATTGTAAACAAATTAATAAAAATTTCTAAATTATTTTATCATTTTATTTTAAGCCTTTTGACCAATTATGGAGTTTCTGACGATTACATAAACTAAACACCTGAAAAAACTTTGATCCCCGCCATTTCACACCGGCGTGTTTGAACCGTAAACTGTTAAAGTTACTTCATATGTATTTTTTTCGCTTTTAATTACTAGAATACTACCTTTTTCAGTAGTAAATATCGATAAGATTAATCTATACTTTATTAGTACTAGTGTTCGCCCAACCCCTACTCTCTGCATCTGAAAGTTGAACTAACGACAAAGCGGGCACCGAGTCATTAAAAGCGCTTAACTTCCTTCAATTAATCTCTCGCGCTAATTATTTAGCCATATACTAGACATTTCGCCCAGGAGGACCCAGCACATTTCCAACCCCCTTGGCACCCCTTCGTCGAATGGGGCTCGCAAGACTAAATTGATTAGAATTAAAGGGTTGGCTCTACCAAAGGTGGGGGTGTGAGATGGAACCCAGATAGAGGAAGAAGATAGAGAGAGGAAGAGATAAAGACAAATATAGAGAGAAAGGAAGACAGACGATAGTATAACGGTGACCACAGTCTCGTCGCTGATTGGTCGAGTCAAGTTTGTGGCAAGATGGCTGCTTTCGTAGCATGTTCTCTTCTATGCGGTCTCTAAGATGCGCTCACCTCCTCCTTGCTCTCTGCTTTTCCCTCTGTCTCTCACTCTCTTCCTTATGTGCCAAATAGATGTATATATGTGTATAGTATGTTCTTGCCTGTTCGAAACAATGTCGAGCTTGCACCCACCCTTTCCGGTCCTCCTTCAACCCTCCTTCTAACCGCGCTGTCACTTCCGTCCCTGGCCCCTGCGACCCTCTCGCACTGCCACCCCCAGGTCCCATGGTGTGCAGGTACACGTTGGCATACACTCAAAGAGAATGTGATAATAATGCGAAGAAGTTCACGTAATGAGTTAATAGTAGCTTGGTTCGTATCGTGGCGTCAGCTTCAGAGAAGCTAGAAGTTAGCAAGATGCAAGCAGCAGCGTTTTATTACGCGGCTTCGTATTTCCTGGAACCACGCTAGAGTAAATATAGTTTAAATACCCACAAAGAAAATAATGAGAAATGACTTGACGAAAGCAATGAATAAGTAAGGAGTTGTCTCAAATCTGTTATCTTTAGAAACAGTCGATCAACTGGTGCACGTTGAGACAGAGGTAATTAGCGAGATACTTAATAATCTCATCATGATGAGAGATGAGATAAATATATTGCAAGAAGAGTTCGCCTTTTATTAGTATATACTGGAAATATATATAAAAGAGAGACAACTTTATACTGACTGATTTTTAGAAAAATATGGGAAAAATGGGAGAAAAGAGGGGAATACCTTTGATTCCTGTGATAATTCCTGTGTCATTATTACATGTCTCAAATAGCCGGACTATTTTAATTTTTAACAATAATTGTTAACAGAAAGATGTGTGACGAATAAAGGCATTCCTTTGGATCTAAAAATTCTATTTTTCAGTGTAAGAACAGACGTCCTCGCATCAATGGAACGATCCGAAGATCAGCACGTAGCGAAATGTAAATTTACTAAAATTAGCACTCGATCGAAGTAAGCGGAAATAGACCGTGAAGAGGTAAAAAGGGTGGGCCAAGCATCCTTTTCACATGAAAAGGAGGCTTGGTGCCACGAAGAAAGTTCAACGGTAGAATTAACAGCGCAATAAGTAGGTATTTACGTCTTGATCATCGCAAGAATCTGCTTTAAATCTCGATTTGGCCAAAGATCGTTCAAGTGGTACCAAGACATTGTGGAATGGGGGTAAAAGAGGATGGCAGTAAGGAGAAAGCATCGTGAAGGAAAAGTGCAACCAATAATTTTATTTTCCGCGATAAAGCACGACTACGACTTGTCGCGAAAGTCGCGCGAGGGTGGAGTGGTCCAGGATGCCGAAGCGAATGGGGGATGGGACGGGTATAAAGGCAACGGGGTGGAGAAGTCAGGACGGGTTGGGCAAGCCGCGTATCTTTAGTAAGTAAACAGAGCGTCTTATGAATTTTAAGCAGCGCCGCGCCAACAGAGGAAAACGTTTTTCCTTTGAGCAAGCTTTTTTTTATATATATATATACACATATATATTTTTTTTTGTACGAAACATGTGGTAAGAAGAGCAACTAATTTAGAAAAGTAGATACGTAAAGATTATACTGGTTGCCTTTTGCCTCTTGTAGACACTTGTGTCTAAATGTCATTTCGTTTAGACTCTTCAACTAATTTACCAGCTTCTTTGCTTTCTCATCAATTATTTTAAACCAGATGTTCAAAGTAAATTATCCTAGAATATTCCATGTGAAAATTTTGTGATATTCTAACGCTGTAGCTTTAGGATACTTTAATCAATAATCTTCCTTCATTTAATGAAATATTACAAAACAAAAATAGTAACTTTTAAGAGGAAGATACACTGTAAAGATTTTTACAGTATACGAGAACCTTATAATTCAAAAAACGACTCTTAATAAATCTTAGAAATATATTTCTTTGGGGTATTCAATCACGGACTTTTAAGGGACACCCAGCTCCGGTCATATACATTCCTGTAGGCATGTTTTGATATTGATTTCCGGGCAGGACTATCTAAGCACTCTAATGGCACGTCGGGATTCTGCGCCCTGGGCTGCACACGTGTTTCTAATGATTTTAGTGTACCGGGATAGGTACCTACGTAATGTACAGTTATACGAAGTACATGAGCACTATGTACTATATTCACGTACCACCGCAGCAGAGTGTAATATGTCGGAATCAGAGGAGAAAGGAGGAAGGGGTGGAAGGAATGAAGGGGTTAGAAATTCGGTGGGAGGTGAAGCGCGAAGAGGGTCGAAGGATGGTCTTGCGGGATTCTTAATAGCGAAAAGCCTCCGAGGTAACACTAGGGCTATTAAATACACGCCGGCACCCTCGTTTCACCCCGAGCGCTGAAAATTACTCGGATAATTAATGTTGAAATCAAAACCGTATTAACGATGAATTCCTCAGAGTACGACGCGTTTTACAAAACAATTTTCCCTTGAATTTACGTTTTAAAAGATCTAATCACTTATTCATGGGCAAGACGTTACATTAATTTTCTTAATTTTTGTAATCAACTCTAAAATTCGTCATAGTTTCAGTATTCAAGAGAATTTGAATTGGACTGAATTGAAGATATACTCGTAATTTAAAATACGTCAAGAAAATTTAAGAAAATTCTAAGTACGTAATTCTAAAGAATTCAACTGAATTGAATGTGATGACAAATTAATTTCAACTAAGTTCATTCATTCAAGATGAGAGCAAAAATAACAAAAATTGAGCTATCAAAATACCGAAGATGTTCTCTAAATCTGTATAAAAAGTAAAGTCCTGGAAAGTTCTCATAATCTTTTTTATTAAACATTATCAATCATGAAACATTAATATATGTAATGGAAAATATAGGAAAATTGATTGTTAACGATAATTCCTGATCCTTATAGGTGTTTTACGAATAAGGAGAGACAGTGAAGACACAAATCTAGGACGAAAGAAATCTGGTTTGCACACAAGAAAAGCTGGAAGAGGATATAAAGTAAGGAAAATGTAAGCTGAGATCAACCGTACTGATCCCTTTACACGCTAGCGTTTGACACGACCGCTAAAATTTTTACTTGGTTCGATTTGGGCTTTCGAGGATTTCTAGTCCTCTGATTGGTAGACTATGGCCACGCCCTACATGTAAGGGTGGCTTGCTCGCCCGAGCACTATCAACCCTTATGTACTCAATACGAGCACACGTACGTATGTGCATATATGTAGGGGTTGAGGTGTCGTTCTATACCTTCTATACCTATAACGCGATATACCTATAAGCAGGGCCGCATGTGTGCAAAGCAAAATAAATAGGAATTTATTTTCTCTTTTTTTAACCATATTGGTCTGTCGACTCCATGTGTGGACGTTTTCATATCTGTAATATATGTATTGATAGTATTAAAGTATTAGCGTAGCTCTCGAGTTCGCTCAAATTTATTGAATAGATGGAATTCTACACTGAGAAAATCGAATAACGAAAAGATATTCTTTTTATCTGTGTCAATAAAATATAATATAAAAAAAAAGAAGACAAGATTGTTTTTATTCTACCAGAAAAATAAAAATCATTTCTTGGCAACTGATATTCAAGTGAATGGTTAAAGAAGAAAAAATTATACCATTTATATTACTTTGTTTAATTATTCTCGACAGATTTAAAGTTAATTTATATTCTCATTCTTCTATTGTTTAAATACTAAAATATTTACTGCATATTAATATAGAAATTCATAATGTATATAAAACCTGAACTGGGTGATAATTTGAAAATCTTATAAAATATTAGTTAAAGTGAAGCACGTTTTTATTTATGAAGGGAAAATCTTTTAAAATTATATTAACTTTGGCAAACTTAACTCTACTTTAATTTTAGAATCTTATTAAATTTAATAAATGTAATAAAAATGAAAAGCTACGTAATAATTAAAATGGATTTTCACATCTTACCTTATTTACATTCTGATTTGCATCCTGGTTTACGTTTTAGGTTCTAGTTTACATCCTCGTTTACACCCTGATGTAAAAAACCTTTTATATTTATACATCCTACTTTACGTCCTTTTTCACAA
>JAUEJJ010000042.1:14463063-14475257 GCA_032164275.1 Synergus coniferae | reverse complement strand
ACAATTAATTTTTACTGTTACAAAATATCGGAACTTCTTTTATTTCATTGAATAAAATGTCTTTTACTCTGATAAGTTCCTGAGGTGTTATTCTATACAATTTGAGATCTCTGCTGAGTCTCTCCATGATGCACTTGAATTCCATCTTAGCATCAATTTTTGATGATTTGGTCTTGATCCTGTGTTTGGCCCAACTGAGCATTGCCTCGAATTTTTTTATCTCAACCACTTCAAGGCCACGGCACATTATCATTTGAACCATCGACTCGCTTAATGTCAAGAAGTCTGGACTCTGAAAAAGTTGATAAGCTCTCGTCTCAACAAAAGCAAGAATCATGTTCACCAGTTCCGAGGCAGAGGTGTATCGCCAGTAATAATTTTCTAAGGAACATAGCATCACACACACAATTTCAATTCGAAGAAATTGTTTAGCGTGATGGAAACAAGCCTGCAGAAGTTCTGGAAGATCATAATGTTCAGCAGCACAGATTAAGCCTGGAATATTGCTACAGGTTAAAGGGCAAGATCCGGTATGAAGGTAGTCCAGCAGAATTCTAAAGGTTTCTGGATCAAATTCGATTATATCGAACTGAAAGAGAGAAAAGTTTATTTTTATTATTAATATAAAGTCTTAATTAACAATACCATTTTACTGATTTCAATAAAATTACCTCGGTTTGGGCCAATTTGGCTCTGTCTACTTTTTGAGCATCTGCACAAACACTCAATCTTGGCACCGCTAGAGAGTTGCCTCCTTTGTCTTTGTCCTTAGATTCTTTATCTGAAAATACAACACTGTTAATTATTTCTTCAATTTTTCAATTTGAAATTTTGAATTTTCCATTAATTAATCTTCATGACTTTTTTTCAATTTTTTATTAGTGATTTATTCCACCTTTTAAAAAAAAATATTGACTTACTGCTACAGTCTTGTGAACTGGACCACCGTTTCCGGTCATCACTCTGCAAAGTATTTCCGCTTCCATGTTTCCTTATACTTCTGCCCCAGCCAGCAGTAATGGTACCCAGACGAGAGAAGGCCCTTTTCACCATAGGCGAAGATGGTACACTTTTGGGCCTAAACATTTCAGAACCAGTATCTCACAGAAATCACAAAGCGGCACCTTAGGAATCGGAGGAACAACAGAGAGAATTTTCAAAAGAAAAAGATTACCTGGATTTGGATGAGATCACCTGGGATTACAGGAATGGAAACCAAAGGTTCTTTTCTGACAGTTTATGTAAATTTTTAAAATAGCCAATAACGTATCGGTTATATGTAAATCTGAACAGACAACAATAAAAGCTTTCTTTCGAATTCAGAGATTGCGTGCTTGCGCAAAAATTGAGAAAGAAATTAAATATATAAAAAATATAAATGACTTGAAAACCTGACTTTAGAGCTACAGAATTTCATCTCGATTTTTGAAACACTTCATCTTTTCTTTCTATCATTTACAAGTTCGATTTTAGAATAATTAAGATATAGCTTCAGAAAAATTCGGTAGCGCGTACAACATTCTACTGCGAGAAAATATTTTACATGCCAATAAAAACTTTCCCAATTTTGAAAAGATTACAATCGAAATAAAGATTAATTTAATATATATATACTGAAGAATCAGAGTAATAAATTCATGCTGTGCTGTGAGGATAGGAAACATGGATGTGCCGTGAAAAACATCAATGCGTACATTAATTAAAGTATTATGAAAGAAAAATAAAATACAATAATAATAGATAATATTTCCAAAAATAATATAAGTATTAATAATCATTCGACATTAATTTCACAATCATTAGTCACACCGCTCGAGAATAGTTCAATTCTGTTTTCCTCTAATTTGCCTCATTTCTCAAATATTATAATTTGAAATATTATAATTTGAAATATAAAACAAAAATTTCTAGAAGATTGTGAAACTTTATGGAATAATTTTCAAAAATATTTTTATATTTGAAATTGTATTCCATTTGTTATACAAATATGCAGCGGTTAGACTAATAATCGTAACTTTGCGTACCTAGGGCTTTCCATGTCCGGTACTTGAAGAAAATTCGAACTCTTTGGCTTCTGTGGACTGAGTAAAGTTGGTGCCGGTCTCGCTAATAATTCCGCGACCGGAACTTGAGGACTTCCAAAGCCAGCTTGAATTCCATACAACATTTCTTGAAAGACTCTAAAATCAGATAGACCAATTATATTATAAAATAATCAATTATATAATAATATAATTATTTTGCTTTTTCATAGTTAATTTAATCTCTAGCAATTTCATTAAATAAACACCTGCTTCGGACTCCTAAAATCGCTCTGACTCCTATAAATCGTACTTTCTGCTTCTGCTGACCAGGTACCAAAAATGAAACATCAAAAAGACTCGCATTAAGAGTCACATTTTCTGTATTATTCAAAAATACTTTTGTGAAATCTTTCGCTAGTTGGTCGTAATCCTCAAATTGATCCCGAACGGAGTCCAACAAAGGCGAAGAAGGTCTCATGTGACCAATGGGTCTCCAGGACCCCCGTCTGAATAACAAAAATAATTTATTAAAAGAATATTTATTGAAATATTTCTCATTACTTTTAGAAAATTCTAAGACTTACCTATAAGGTTTTGGAATTTGCCCTGTTTCTGCATGGTTTGCCAAATTCGCAACTATGTCCTCCAACATTTGGCTTCTTGTTCTTTCCTGCATCCTTGCGAATTTTGGTGCAGAGTAACTCGCTCTTTCACCATTAACGATTTTCGTAAGAATCCATTCTCGAAACATGGGGCCTAATATATATAAATCAAAAATATACCATAAGCAGAATACTCTTGAAGAAAAAAATAAAAATAAGATCGTGGACAGTAAATATTATATCTTACCTTTTTCGAAGACGCTTTGTTCCCAAAGATAAGGCTTGTAAGCACCAACTTCATCCCTTGTTACTACAGATACCTCGTATCTTGTAACTTTCCTCTTTATTCTTGGGCTCACTCGAACTAATATAAATGTGTGCAGAAAGTGTGACTTTATACAAGCTGGACTAAAACTGGTATTGTCGGCTTCCAAAAATACGACGCACACAATATCGTTGCCGATATGCCTCTTTCTCTGAAGCTAAAAAAGAAAAAAATATTACATTTTATCTTCTACCTCTAATAAATTGCAAAAATGTCACTCGCACCCCTCAAGCTCTATCTACCCCAATAGAAAAGTAATTAAGATACAGACGAGTTGATAAGAGACTTGAAAATTATAAATTGATCAGACTCGTCTCTTTCCTTTTTTACTCAATAGTAATATTTGAACTATCTCAAATACCAACACAAATACAGATGCTCCACTAAGATTAATCACATTCATGTTAACGATTTTCCACAAAATATGTTACCTTTTGTGGATCATGTTTTTCATAGGGCAATAAAGTTGAAACATGGAACATGATCTCGATCCCTCTCCAATTGGTGTAAACCGAATAAAGTCCAGTCAAATCGTGAACAGTATCAAGGCCACCTTTGTATTTATCAAAACCTTTCAATCTGACCTTATCACCGAGTATTTGTAAAAATTCTTCAAATAAAAGAGAACTATCGTTGTTGTCGAGTATTTCTTCTTCACTATACTGATCTTCTTGAACGTAGATGACACCCACTTTCAATTCAGACTTGATGAAAACTTGGTCAAGTTTAAGTAGCTCTTCAGGAGTGTCAGGCAGTTGTCCCAAAGTCAGAGGGGGATTAATATTGACCTCCTTTCCTAAACTTCGAACTACCTCTTCTCGATTATATCTTAAAGAAAGATAAGAATATTCAATTAAATAAACTAAAAATTGTATATCTCTGAATGATCTAGATTAACGAGAAAAGTATAAATCTCGAAGACTTTTGTTTCAAAATTGTAAGCCTTTAGAGACTCTTTGATATTTTATACGAAAGAGCTACAAAGGATATTTGAAAAGAAATAATAAGAATGTCTATCAAACATTTCTTATCTCCTAGCAATTTTATCACTTGGCGTAAATTTACTAAAAGCAAGAAGTCGAGTGTAATCGGATACAATTGTTTTGCTTTTAAATGAGAGAAAGATGGAAACATTTATTCTCACTGACAATAAAAGAATTGTATTTGAAGGGAAGAGATCAATAAAAGCAGAAAGGGCGTTTAAACTTTTGGGTGATGGATAGGTCGAAGGAGAACAAAAATAATTAATAAAAGAAAGGAAAATCGAGTTGAAAATAAAAGTATGGACTATTTGTAGCGAGATGCAATCAGAACGAGAAGAAAACGCTAAAGAATTTAGAGAGATACCGAAAAAGTTGAGCGGACATCAAGATTGATGGTAGAGTTGTTGAGATAAAACGAAAGCGCAAGAAATATACTTTAGATGAAACATAAAAAAACGCACACAAAGTGAAAACGATGTTAAATAGATAACACGGTGTTTACATGATGTTTTACAGTGAAAAATCTAAAAATTTTATTTACCAATATTACCATAATTTCTCGACAGAAATGAAAAACTGTATTTTGCTCACCTATCAGCAAAAACACAACTGGCTGGTATAAGTCCATGCACCGTGTAGCTGATGGCCCTGACAAGAATTCGAAATTGATCCCTGCCATTAATGGTTTCCTGTTTGATGCTGAGAATGACAGGACCGAGATCTTCGTCATTGGTAAAATAATTCCAATGTTCTGATCCATAGAAGTATTTTTCGTAAGTCTCTTGTTCAACCGACGTCAGCTCAAATCCTTGACTTTTCTCCCACTGCTCTTCGATCGTGGTTTTCTTTCTAGGAACGTCATCAGTATCAATTTCATTTTCTTCAAAGAGACAAAAATCCTGTCTTTGTTTAAATTGTTCTTGTTGCTCCTCAGCTTGTTCTGGATCTGTGACATCACGGTCACTTTCACTCTCGTCCCAAATTGTGTCCGATGTGATTTGATGCCTTGAGCATTCAATCCAATAACCCGGTGTGGGGATTAGGTTGTGAGGAAACTCCTGACAGAATTCATCTGCGATAAAAGAAACGAATTACGTGTCAGATTTAATAAAAATCTGTCTGAATTATTAAGGTAGGTAAACCCTCAGGATTCACCGAAAAAACGTTATTGCTATTCGTTGTAGCACAATTTTTGGAAATGAGGGAACTTATGGGCTCATTTTTTTCAGCAGAGCGTAAATCAGACAGCAGGAAACTTTTTTATTGCACTGTAATAATTATCTGAAATGTGAAAGAAGATTAATTTTCCTCTCTTCGGATGAGCCCTGGAACTTTTCTTTACGATGTCGTAACCATACTCGAATCACTGTAAGGTAGAACACCAAGCTGTTTAAAGACAGGGCTTGGTATTCGAACTTAGAGTGAATCGCCTGTGGCTCTTTTTGCGAATTTCCTCCTTAGCGTAATTTCCTCCTTAGCGTAATTTCATCTGGCCTCTTAACATGATTCAAAAGTGCAGTGGAGAATTTTCTTGAGAAGACAATTGAGAAGACAAAGCCTTGGGAGCTAAAGTGGATGAACCACCTGTGGCTAATACTAGTTCGTGTTTAAATGCATTTTATTGCGAGTGGAAAAATTGATTTTGATTCAGTTTAAAGTGCTATTACCTGAACAAGCTTGAGGTGGTAGAGGGAAGATGAGGGTTGTTGAAGATTTTCTTCTCGCAACTGCGCAGCCTAAACTTTGGGGCTTAAAGCTGCGCAATTGCTGCATGAAGTCCGAGCACTCCATCAGTGCAACGTCCGCAAAGTGCAGGTCACAAAGAATTTGATTCTTGAACCTAAAACAATTTTTAAATCAACCATTATTTATTTAATTTCATTAAATAAATAATGGTTTCCATTTCAGGCTCTTCCATTATGATTTTTCGCACTTTTCCATTATTTGATTTGATATAATATTGTATCATAATGTAATTATTGTTGAATAAGAATTTATATTTCAATGATTTGAGGTAACAAAATATAACTAAGTTATCTGATACGGTTATTCCGTGTACAGTTTATAAGAGTTATTTGATATCGAATTACAATTATATTATTATACGATTACATCATGTTGAATTGAGAGGGGCTTTTGGATAGTCTGTAGTGAATATTGTATTGTTTGAATAATTAAATCTGGTTAATTTGATTACAGTGATAAATTTGATCCTCCTGACAGACGCGAATTAAACTAAAGAGGAGTCTAGCTAGAAATTGCACTAGAATTGAATTGTGGCTTTAATTTTATTTCGAACTGACTGAAACACGTTAACTTCGAGTGAGCTCTTTGTACAGCACTGAATTAAATTATTAGCAGGATCTGATTAATATATTTGAGGATTTAGAGAAATTACAGTGTATTTTGAAACTCAGAAACGATATTTTTTATTTAGAGAAAACCCGGAGATTATTTTAAGTTGTAACGCTTAAATTTATTCAACGCTTTTCAAAATCTTGACACCCTTGAGGATTAAAATAAATGCTCTCCATTCCTCTGTTCACAATACGCATCTCTCAATTCACAATTAATGTTGAAAAAATCCTATATATCAGAGCTGACTAGATAAATTAAGTTCTAATATTATTCACATCCATAAATTTCAATTTAAGCATGAATAAAAGTAAAACCGCCTTTTTTTAATTCAACTTTTCGATCGAGAAAATGAGAGTTTGGCATGAACTCATGAAATCCCTTAAAATGTCTGAAAATTGACATATATTTCATAAAATCCTTTCAAATTCCTCAACACTATTCAAATCCAATGAACTTAAAATTTTTCCCAATCATAATAAATTTCATAAAATTCCTTGAGATTTTTTAATATTTCTAAAGTGTTAATACATTTCATTTCATAAAATTCGTATTGCCTGTCTTTATATGAACAACTGAAAGTAAAAAGTGGATAAAAATATAGTATAATATAATATAATATAATATAATATAATTACGCATTTAAGAAAAAAGTCTGAAGACAGTTTTCAAAATCGGCAATTCCCAAAATTCGCGCAATTTCCAAAACTCAATCAGGTTTTTGACAACAGTATTTTCGATATATGGTAACACACTTTTTGGATAGGAAAGAAAATTTAAATAATAAAAAATGTATTATAAACATTATTTTACCTTCGCGCGCGTTTCTGATTGGGCCCCGTGAGGTTGAGGCCACAGCTGTTACATCTTAGGCACTCCTCGTGATAGTGGTTGTTGTCATACAAAGGGGAAGGTTCTGAAAGAAATTGAAAAAAGAAGCTCATGAAAATAATTGATATCTCATAATATCATATCATAATTCCGAATATTTTATAATTTCACTATTCTACGATGTTTTCATCTCCATTTGTCTATTTTTATTATTACTCATTCCCATCTCTTAGCAACCTCGCTTTCTCACGCGGTGTAAATGATGGGTTCAGAAGGGTGTGGCTGTACGTTGGTCTCGAAAGAGCTATAAAGAATTCCAGAATACGTGCGTTCAGGAATTTTGATATGAAGGGAGAAACGTCCTAAGTCCTGACTATATGAGGTGGTTGGCTGGAGCAGATTAGTGTGGCGCCCGACGTAGATAATTACACTCACTCTTATGATGGTTTTTGAAATATCTTTCCTTATTTTTTTATATCATCTCATCCATAAACGCAATCTAAATTCCCGAATTAAACAAATACGATAATCGTTGTCAAAAAAAAATATTAAGCATACTTTGCGACAAGTACAGTTTTTAAGAATGCCTCTCGAAGAATGTTTTATTCGAAGGCGGATAATTTTTTTAAATTTTTCTTCTTATAGGAAAAATCATTTTTAAGGTGTAAGAAATAAGTTTCTCAACTTATTTTCGTTGCAGTTGATTAGTATTAGTAAAAATTACTACTTTTATACAAAAAAATAGGTCATGTTCGTAACACATCCGATATACATACATCGTGCATCGAAGCTTGGCGTCGCGACGTTCATGGCTTTATTGTTTCGTTTTAAAATGACGTTTCAATCCTATATGCACTGGACGTGAATATATGTATACATTATATTTGATTCGCAAACTTTTAACAGGAAATTTCCTATTTTAGTGAGACGCAAAAAAAAGCAGTCAGTTGCAATATACATTTGCTCTGTATGGTTCAAGGCGTGAATAAATTTCTGACGCCCCTATTCTTTAGGACGTGCGAACATTTACCACCGACCGTTGGATAGTAGTCGAAGGGGGTGGGTAATCATGAGATTCATGGCAAACATGGAGGGAGCTCGCGGCCCCTTTGACATTGTAGGATTTGCTCGGGTGTCTTATAGGGGGATCTAGAGATTATAAATTATAGGAAATATTAAATTTCTTTGCCGACTGCGATCCTTAGAAATGAGATAATGACAGGCGATATTTTTCACCTTTCATCGACCTACCCTCACTTCTAAAGGTGGATTTCTTCATAATTTCGTGAAAGGAGCATTGATGAATTACGAAAGGAATCTTCTTTTTGCCTAATATGTTCGTCGGTGTCTTAAAAATAGACAAAAAAGTTAAGGGAGCTTGTGCTTGTAAAAATATATCCGTAAAAGTAAAAAAGCACTCTCAATAAGGCTAAAAAAGACATTGTTCTTTTATAATATTTCTCTCTACGTGAGATTAATTACACAAGTTTTTACCAACTTGAAAAGACGTAAAAGATTTAATACAATCAGGCTCTAATCAAATTTTCTCCTAGAGAGGAAAAAATACCTCGTTTCAAGTTTTAAAACAGCACATTTGTAGTCCTTTGAGAAAACTTTTTAGAGGTTTATTTCATAAGAAAATTGGATTGAAAAACTTGGGTCTTAATTGCATTTTCTTAAGTACAATTTTCTTAAGCTGAATTACAATTTACCTTGCAAATTTGATAAGAAACGGGTTTCTTCACATTTTTCAGTCACGAGCTCGCGATCGTAAAAAATAATTCAATTTTATCACCTCGAGAAATAATAACGTGTCGGTTCCCTTGGCCTCAGACCGAGGACAAGGGATCGTCGCCGCGGCCTGATTCGATAAACATTTTTCGATTAAAAGCGCATTAAACTCCCGTTACACGGGGATTAGAGAGTAATACGATTAAATTCCGAATTCAATCACCATTCATGGCACATGGTAATTCAACTGAGTTCAATTCTGAATTTAAGGATCATTCAATCTACCAACATGAGCAATTCTAGAAATAAACCTCTCTAAAACCTAAAGACTTTTTTACGAAGATTGCAGAACCTTCCAGAAGATGAAAAAAATAAGTGACGGAGAGAAGCTGTAGTCACAAGGCTATAAATGTCCTTTAATCAAAAAACTTTATAAAAATACCTAACAAAGTTTAAGATAGCTTTGATAAAAAAAGAGTAATAAACTCGACACAATGAAGTTTATTTATTTATAGTTATTAGGAAAGATTCAAGACATTATTCAGATTTTCTAGGTTCTCCAAGTTCTCTGACAATCTTGTTTTAACATTTTTAAGTGAAGGGTAATCTTGAGAACTAAATAAATAAAGATAATCGTTTCTTTATTTGCGAACGAGGAAAATGAAAGTAACGTAGGTGGAAAAGTAAATAGGGTTTTGAAGACAAAGTAAAGAAAGCAACCCTGGATGCTTCATCTAAAAGGGTGAAATGTTTCAGTAATGTTCTGCCTTTCAGAAAGTTTTTATTTTAACCTTTATGGAGAGACATACGAGACTCGATAAGACTACATTATCATTTTAAGCAGACCTTTATAAAAAAACACCACGCCTTCCATGATATAAAAGCATCGTACAGCGCATTTGAATTTACTTACTTATTCAAACCTCATATAAGCACTAGGAAGTGTATAATTTATATAGTTGGAAAATTCAGCTAAAATGTAGTTTAGTTGTTTATTCAGTATCGTACTTTACGCATCTTTTAAGATTATTTTTTATGCATTGAATTTCAATTTTGTTGTCAATTTTTTATTTTGTTATTATTATGAAGTTCAATTTTATTATCAATTTTTTTTTAGTGTTCGTGAGGATAACTATGCACGATACTTACGAATAAACAGGAAATAACGTTTTGTTTAATTATACCTTCCGGCTTTATGTAAATATAATATTTACACAGGTTTTAAATGCTAAACTAGAACAGGAAATTACAACCTCGAGTTCTGTGAGTGTCAAGAGTTCATTGAACAAAAAAGATTCTGCTTGCGTGTAAAAAGTTAGCATCGCGTGCGTTATAAACATGAATATTCAGTAAATGAATAATAAAATAAAAAAGTGTGGAACGAAAATTGGAGGGGTCTGTAAGGAGACTCGCGACTATAAAATAAGAAACGCAGTTCTGTAGACACTACTTAAGTAATTTTAAACTGAAGCAATGAAGTGAGCAATGACAAATTTTTAAATTTGGTACACTGCACTAAATCTCATGAAGTTTTGTGGAAATAATGAAGTCAAACTTACTAAACAATAAGATTTTCGAGGTTTAGAAAATCAGATTAAATATGAAAAGGAACAAAATATCGTTTCATCATCATCTCGAATTATTTAACACTGCAAAAATACGAACGGGGGAAAAGTTTTAATTCCTCTCTGCAGTCCAGTTGTGCAACAATCTCCAATGTTCTGAGCTCATGATTTTATTTTTTCACTTAAAAAATCTTATAACTTACTTTTACCCGTTAAAAGTTCCAAGAATGCAAATCAATTTTAATATTTTTTTCTAGAACTCTTACATTTCTATAAATCTTTCAAGAAACGAAGAAATACGTTTAACTTGACCCAAAGTTTTATTTCTGAAATAAATTAACTTATAAATAAATAAATAAATAAATAAATAAATAAATAAATAAATAAGAAATTAATAGTTCAGAAAATGAACTTTCTTAAGAAGCCCTTAAGCAATTAAAGTTGTTTATTATTGTTTCCATTTCTTTTGAGCCATGAAATTCAGAACTCTTCAGATTCTGTAATCTCTAGATACGAAAATATAAATTGATTCACAACACAAACCGGAGAACACAATTTATCTCATCCCTTGGTGTCCCGGAGATCTTTAATCATATCAAGGACATTTATGAGCATTTTTTTATTCTATCTAATAAAAACATCAATCCCACAAATATCATTTAGCAGTGATTAACGACTATTTTAAACTAAAAATAAATGTATAAAATATTATACTATAAAAAAAAGAAATTATTATTCTTCAATTTATAGCCTCCGGCACAAATATCTCGGTAAATAATATTCTTATATATTGGAAACTGCGTGGGACGCATAGTAAAAAAAAGTTTTATGTAATCAATCAATTTCTAGATGGAGCTGAACAAACTTAGAACTTCATTATTACTAACATATATTAATACAATTTACTCAAATGTCTTTTTTTTAAATTAACTCTAGATTGAATTAAATAACAATCATTATCTCTGAAAATCTAATTTGAATTTTGTTACAGAAATAATTACGTGTTTTTTATACACCGATGTTTTAATTAAAAGTTATGTGTAAATTTCGATATGTATTTGTATGCTTTGAATAGAATAAAAACGAGAAGTACGTCTGTTCATTGCGCTTTTCGAATCATTCTTGTTTTCTCCACTAATTAACAGGTTCGTTATTATGCAATTTATTATTATTAATAAATTGATATTACATTCAGTTCAATTATTTAATTTCAGGCGCTTATTTCTCATACTATAAAATTAGAGGATTAAAAAAAATTATTAACAAAGTGAAAACATACTTTTGTCAAAAGTAGGTATGCATATGAAGAAAAACATACTTTTTCCAAATTTTGTAGACAATTTTAGCAGAAATTTTCTTTAATTGGAATCAAATTATTGTGATTTTTAATTCAAGAATTGAAAGCATCTCTTCATCTGAATATTGTAAATATCGCACAAATTCAACGTTTTTTTACCACAGATTAAGAGAGTTCAATTTTAGCTTTGTTGATATTTCCGAATGAAAAATATATTTTTATAAATCCGTCACGATTCAGAGGTATCATAATTTTTTAAATAATAATTTTTAACAATTAAAAGCGTCATAATTTATCAGAGTTCAAGGATTTAATGTACATTCCCTTAAAAGCAGTTTATCGGAAACTGCGAGGAGACTAATGCGATTTTTACGATAGTAATATTTTTAGCATCTATAAAATTTCTACAACATACGTATTTAAGTAGTGTGTTACTCATAATAGTCGAAAGTAATTTTAAAAAGATAATATATCAAGAAAG
>JAUEJJ010000042.1:14375444-14421911 GCA_032164275.1 Synergus coniferae | reverse complement strand
TTATTTTATTTTATTTGCGGTCCTCAATTTTTATCCAGTAATCTTATGTTTCTAAAACCTAAGAAAACCAGAGTCAGAGGTGAGGAAACTGAAGATTAAAAGGTCAATAAATTAAATATCTTCAAATTGTTTATTGCTCTCAATACAATCAGTGTTGTATTTTGCAGATTATCAATTATTAGTACATTTTTTAGTTATAGCGCATTTATTAATGCAATCTTGAAGATTAGGCCCAATTAGTTTTACATCATTTTTTAAATCAGAAATAGCTTTCTTGGGGCACGCTGGCAAATCCTTTAAACAAATAAAAAAATAATATGAATATTTATATTAAAATTTCCTATATATATTTATATTTATATTTATATTTATATTTACCTTTGGTTGTTTACCCTTGATGCAGGACTGCTCTTGTTTTTGTCTGTTAAAAAGGGCGTCCTGGAGTGCGACCCTAGCTATATCCTTGCAATTACCAATCATTATTTTACGTTCCTTTGCAGCCGCAACACGAACCTAAGTGACAAAGAGTTATGAATATAAAAATTGTTTAATCTTGTATTAACTGTGGGATAACGATTTAGATATTACAATTAAATATGTATCAACTTACATTAATGTCTTTTTCTACTGAAAGCGAGATGTCCTTCACTTGTTTCAAAAAATCGGAATTCAGATCCGCAAAGACTGTCTGTAATTATAAATAGGATTTTTTTATACATTTAAAATTTTATAATTGCCTTTGCACCTTTTTTTTACTGGAAATTTATATATTTACATATTATATGTAAATAACTTACTTCGAAGGCATATAAAGCCAATAAACAGATAATCGCACACTTCATTGTTGAATAATTTGCTCAATTTCTTCTTCGTCCAAAGATGGGATACAAGTACTGAATTTCAAAGGACAAGGAGTGTTCTTTTTATACTAAATGCTTATCTTAAGATGACACGAATCCACGTGATGGTTACAGGTGTTTGCAACCTCTTCTTCCTCTACAAATAAAAGCTCGAACTCGAATTTGTCGGAAAAAAACATCTAAAGTTTACTCTACGTTACCATTCCTCCTTCCTTCTTGAAGAGGAAGGGTTTATTTGTTATTATTATCGACAGTTTTAACTTAAAACTTTATTTTTCAGTGTATCTCTCTGTGTGACGCACGGCTTTTATTTATTTATGAATAAATCTGGATGAAGTTCAGATATACGGTACAAAAATATTATTCCTATGATAAGAATAATTGCTTACGCAGAAAACAAAGGTTTTATGCTTAAAACTGTTAAATAAGAGAAATTGCTGATAGCAAAAAAATTTTGTATCATTTATTATTTTTCAGGCGTATAATTAATCATGATAGAATCACTATATTTTGTATTATATGTGAATTCTATAGAAAACATATCGTAAACATTACAATCCCTGTAGCAGTAATTTCGATTAATAATCCTTGAAAATTACTGAAATTTAATTGTAAATGTCGATCATACAAAATGATGATGCATGTCTTTATTTTGCAAAATAATTTCCGGCATTTATAGAGATATTGAGTTGAAATATGTTAAATTTAATTTATTTATAAATATTTTTACATTTATAAGAAAAATTATTTTCAGAACATTTTTTTATTATAAAATTCGAGGACCAGATCAACGTACTTTAACAGTTAACTTTACGAATTTTCAACTTGATAATTAATATAATTATGGCAATAAATGTAGAAATGGCATTACGGAAAAATAATGTGAATTTGAAAAACTACTTGCTGATTTCTGTTTTACCTACTGTGCATATCCAACATAGAACATCTGCTGTAGTGTGTGGGGTGTTTGTCAAAATTTTCGGAATTTGTTGATTTGGTAAGTCATTTTACACACTTTTCTACAAATTACATTACTTCACATCATCTTTCTTCAATAATTTCTAGGTTTTAAGATCTAGTAGTATATACAGATGGAAGGCGAAAATCCTGATTTAAATAATCTGTCAAGTTTATAGGTTATGTTACGTAATTTATATCATCCAAAGATTTAAAAAACAATGAAAAATTAAAACATCTATAATAATTCATAAATACTTACGCAAGTAATTTACTCATTACGGTTCTTATATTTTATAAATGATTATTTACTTCATTTTAACCATAATCAACTGTTACGTATATTACTGTTCAAAATTGAAAAAACCTCAAAACAGAAAGTTCCTAAATAGACTTTTTTACAAGGCTTTTGTGGCTCTTTTTCCTGAATAGCCATTAATAGAATCGATCTCAGGTTTGAGTAGTTTATATATAAGTAATTAATCAAAATTGTCAAAAGCAATACCATTTTCGTAGATCATGGGAGGAGATGGGCACGGACATGGTCATGAACCACCTTACAAGATACCTAATTATGAAATATACAAATGGGAAGACGTACCAGAATTAGTAAAACTGCAAGAAGATTTAGCAAAAAAAGGATTAAAGGATCCATGGGCACGTAACCATGTTTGGCGATACCACAAAGGCTATGGAACCGAGAGGTCACGTTTGATCAATGGGTTCTTTCGAGGATGGAAAGTCGCAATTCCAGCTTTTATTATAACAATTGCTGTTGAAAAAGCTCTAGGTATTAATTACGGAGGTCACCATTAATTCAATTATACTAAAGTTTAATTTCCTTCTACGAATCGCGGAAGTTAGTGTATCATAAATAAAGGGAATACATATTTAAAATGGAAAACAAGTTTATTAAGGAGATTATTTTCAGCGATACATTCCCTTATCAAAGTCTCTAAAATATAATTTAAAATCTTGCTTAAGCTAAGTAATTTCTTAATAAAAAATCCGATATTGTCGAAGAAACAAATGGGGCGATTAAAAACTTAGAATTACATATTGCAAACTATAAATTATAATAGAAATCTTTTGTCTATTAAAGTATTTTTCGTTAAGTTTCTTTTGACATTCCAATTGTTGATTATCATAAGTAATTGAGAAATTAGAAAAGTTGTAAGAAGAGAAATAACATAGTTTTCTGAAAGAGCTTGAGCGAAAACAAAAAGTGAAATTTCAAATGTTCCTAATATCCATTCGGAGCCATAGAGCGCAGTGCATTCAAATGAATTGCTATTATCTGTAAAAGTAACGAGAATTTATTAGTTTGAAATTATCCGATTTCTTACTAGTCTTAAAATATCTGGCTTTTACTCTTACCTCTGTAAAAAACAGATTTTCCTGCAGAAATTGGCAGTTCAACATCACATAGTTTTTCTAGAAAGAGTTTGTCTTTAACCACGTAGTCTAGATCCTTAAAACAGTGATCTATAAATTCCATTAAAAACCTTCTGATTTTCTCATGGATAATCAGAGTTTTTTCCCAGTTCAAAGAACGAGTGAATTGCTTTCTTATGAAACGCTTTTCTTCCTAGAAATACAAATTTATTTAATTGTTAACTTTCAATTTTATTTAATCGGTAACATTTTCAAGAAAGGTCGAATGAATTTACATATGTACCAAATTCTGTAAACTCCACGATTTATCAAAAATTTTACGGAAAGAAGTTGAAACAGAAACTGTAAAAGTTTGTTCGATTGTTCCTGGAATTAATCCTCTATGGGCACATAAATTTTTTTCTTCTCTCTTTAGATCGTTTATCAGATTCTTAAAATCGTTATCAGCAAATCCATGAACAGACCTATTAATGCAACCATCAATTTTTAAATATTTTGTTTTTATTTTTAGCGAAATTTCGTAATTAGGATTTGTATTTTTTTAATACATACCTTCCATGAATATAAAAGCCGTAGTATTTGAAATAGAGAATAAATAAACTTATGTTAGCAGTCGAACATAAATCTACAAATCTTTGAATTCTATTTCTCACATAAGTTTCGTAAAACGAGACTGAAATCAACCATTGGATAATGTACAGGGATGCGTAAACCAAAACTCCAATCCCATATCGTAGTGTATAATTCTTGTCTAATTCTTCATTGCAGTTGCTCTTAATACTTAATTCCGGAACTGCTTTTGACCAGTTTTTTAATCCAATTACCTAAAGAATTCAAACATTAACCATAAGGCAATTAAAATTCATTATGTTGTAAAATCTACTGAGGAATTTAAAATTTACCTCCAGTACGAAAAGAGTGGAAACAGTCTGGAATATTATACTAATTTTCCTCTTAGTTTGAATTTTATAAAACTCATTAATGATGAAGAAAGTTCTCCATATGCTGACTGGAGCCTTTTGCATAGTTTTTTGCTCAGATTCTCCATTCGTTGGTAAAGCCTCAGGACTTCGCGAAGAAGATGTTTCACCTTCACTTTTTCTTTTTGATTTGGAGGATGTTTTAATTTTTTTTCGTTCATAACCATTTTCGTCAACCAAGTTCAACTTACTTTTGAACAATTTCCTCAGAGAAGTTCGTGGTGAATAATATTCCATGGGACTGCAAATTGCTTTTGGCTGTTCCCAGTCGATGAAAAATAGATTCACATTCCATTGTCGTCGAAGATTACTAATTAATTCCACAGTCTGTTGTATACAAAAATAGTTTAATCAATTTTTTAAGCTTTATAAATCTTTAAATTATTATTAATAATTATGATAGCCTACTTTGCAACAGAATGCCATTATTGTACAAAGATGAATTGTCATTTCATCTGCCTTGTTCGGCAATGGTATATGCAAAACTGTTTGTCCTTTGTAGAAAATAAATGTACATATACAGGTACTGATAGATACTAGCAAGAGAACATTTCCAATGAAGCTAACGCAGTATATCATAAACCACAGCAGCAATGATACATTAAATCCATTTGCGAAATTTCGTTTACGGTAACTCCACGTTTTTAATACTGATAAAATTATAGCAAAAGTGGATAGAATTCCAACAGTTATCTGAAAATGTAAAAAATGGTTAATTAGGAAATAAAAATTCCATGAAATAATTAGAAGACGTTGAAAATTAAGAATTAAGCATTGTATCGTCAAGATTTATACCTGAACAATTTTATTTACATCTTGTTCTGCTACAACAAAAGAAACTTTAACATCCACTAAAACTTCTTCATTATTCAAAATTTGTTGCTGTTTTAATTCCTCGTAATGAATTATCAATAAAGGAGGACAAATTTTTCCATGATCCTGTTTCGACTGAACTTTTATTCTGAAATTAAGTTTTTTTTATTGATTATTTTAGAATTTGTTACACAAATTTGTTAAACTTACATAATTTCGAGAGATTTTAGATATCGAAGTGCTGAAAGTTCAGAATCTATTTGAAAACTTCCATTAACAGAATTCTTGATTGTTTTTAATCCAGTCACTGAGTCAACAAGAAAAAATCTTTTGACGAGTTGCCATTGGGAGACTCTTTCTATATTCTGAGGATATACTATTTTTATTACATGTTATATATTTAATTATATTTTGAATTTATTTATTTACTTTATTTATTTACCTTATTTATTTGCTTGATTAAAATCGGAAGAGGGTGTAAAATCTCCTTATTTTCCTCATTGTAAATCAGGTACGGGTCGAAAAATTCAATTTTCATATCTTTCAATTTCTTTGCCTTTATTTTCTGATGTTTGTAAGTATTCACTCCAAATCTGATGTTTAATAGCGTTTTAAAAATAGTCGGCATATCGAAAGATTCGAATTCACCTTCGAGGGAATATTTGACAACTTTAATGTGGAGTAGGCTTTTCTGAAAGGCAATACATCGTTAAAATTAATTTATAAACTAAAATTTAGTTTGAAAATAAGTTTAAAAATATCTTACATTGCTGTTTTTGTAGAGATTGTACTTTTGAGAAATATTTTTACTATTTACAACGGAAAATGCTTCTTCCGGTTTGTAAAATAGAGAATCTGGTTTCAGTCTTAAAAAATTACAGGCGGCTTCATTCGCATATAAAGTCAGTGCACACATATTTGATAAATGTTCACACTCTGTTTTATTCTTATCCTAAAATTTATTAATGAATTTTATAATAATTAGTATTATAGAGCAGTGTATTTTAATATTGTTATGAAGACAATTATAGTCGCTTTTACCTTACACAAATATATAGCCAACTGTAAATTCATTTTCAGGTAATAACTCTCAAAACTTTGATTTTGGAAATTAACAAAATAAGAATCGTGAACTTCAGACCAGTACGAATAGTTTTTTGGAAAACAGTACTGATTTATTCTCATATGAGATTCTACAGGACAATCACAATTTGTTAATTTGTTGTATTTAATATCACTGCATGGCAGACAACCTTTCCCATCATTAGATGGAAAGGTGTTTATTGAACATGGAAGACATTCGACAGTCTCCAGTAATTCTCCAGTCAAATTTCTTTCAACTATTAAATAAAATTACTATTATAAATATTTCAAGAGGTAATTTTTCTCTTTATTATATCATTATAAAAAAAACTTTCCATACCTCTTATTTGATTTTTAGAACATGAACATGTGTATGATTTATTATTCTTTTTACAAGAAATACAATCTTTCCCGTCACTTGTTAAAATTGTTCCAGATTTGCATGGTTCACATATGGGAAAACCATTTTCAAACCCGATCAGTTTGCTCCTCTTGTTACATTGACATTTTAAATCTAAATATTATTAATATTATTTGGATAAAAATATTAGTTGTTTTTTTAATTGTTTAAAAACGATAGAATCCAAAATATTTAATTTTAAAGCTTCCTTAATAAAATATGATTATCACTTATCAGTAATATTAAAGATAATCAATATAACAATTTTTTATCTAACTTACGGTCTTCTGTAGGTTCCAAATTTTTTTCAACTAGACACTGAATACAGGAAAGTGAACTCACATCAAAATATTCATCAGGTTTACAGTCAGTAGGCTGAACATATTCAATTATTTCATTACTAATTGCTAACGCTCGATTTACTAGTACTAGTATTAAAAAATTGAATATAAAAAAACTACACGTATATTCCCCGTACATTTTGTTGCAAGTCACATAATTTAATTTTGTGTACACTTATTGTCTATACACAATGTTGCTATGGAAACAATATATAGAAAATTACACGTACAGCATGAGCAACGTAATATTTATATATAATTTCGTTTTAAATTGCGAAAAGTGTGCAAAATAAAATATTTTTTTATTATAATTAATTTAAATTTATCATTTGTTATTATTTAATTAAACTTAAACCATAAAACTTGCAGATATCTGTTTTATCAACTCTTCTGAATTAAGTCGATAGATGTCAGAAGTGGTCTTATTTTTGAATATTGAAGCTTTAAATAATTTAAATAGCCATTTATAATGTCTAAATTTTGCAAAATATCACATTAATTTGAATGTAAATGTAATATCATTTATTTTATTTAGTTAAAATTTATTTATTGTATGATTTACATTCTTTGAATTTACAAATGGGTCTGTAGCGCTTTAAAGAAGAATCGATAAGATGTCAGGATGGCCGAGCGGTCTAAGGCGCCAGACTCAAGGTTCAAACCTTCTCAGTCAAACTCTGAGTCAAATGAGGATTCTGGTCCTCTTTGAGGGCGTGGGTTCGAATCCCACTTCTGACAAATTTTTTGTTGTTTCACCTATTTTTACTCTGTTTTTACATACATTTTACAAAACGCTGTAGTATTCATTTTCATTAAATCTATGCCTGTTTTCGAATCTCCACAGACTCAGTTTTTTAAAATATTTTTATTCTTATTATATTTATAAGACTTCATAATCAGATTTCTGTATTGATAATTACTTATTCTCTCGTCTTATTCTATCTTTTCATGATTACCGTCACGTGCAGATCTAAAATTTACTGTTTTAAATTTTACTTTTTCTATTTATTTAAAATATTTCATGTGTATAATTAAAATTTTTTTATTACTATTTCCAGCAAGGAAAGAGGACTCCTGAGGGAAATTAACAATTTAATTATTAAAGAAAAAAAAAACTTTAATTCGACGAAAAATCGTGGATCTGCTACTTGTTTTTACGGCTCTGTAATGATGAGTCACTACGACTTTTAAATTTTTCCACTACAATCCCGTATGGTCTAGTGGCTAGGATACCTGGCTTTCACCCAGGAGGCTCGGGTTCGATTCCCGGTACGGGAAATTTTTTTTGCGTACATTATTTATATATATTTATTTATTATATTTATTTATTACATTTGTGGAGTAAAATTGTGTAAAAAAATGTATCCCATCAAAAAATTTCAATCTAGCGCTAATCAGGACAGAATCGGCCGAAACCTGGACCAAACCGGGCTGGTTCAATTTTCTACTCCTATTTTATCATTTTATTTTTTTTATTTCTTAGCTCTGTAATAAGGAACAAATTTGGCAATTTCTGCATGGGATACACCAAGTATAAGTAGACATATTCAGATCAATATTTTAATAGCATAAAAGCTCTTTATCGTTATCAAAATATGGAATAACATATATTGATCTGTAAATTAACGCGTACTTAGCTCATCATTGTGAAAACCAACTTTTTGTTCAGTGCATCCAGTCATTTAATATGTCGAGAAATGCGGATAATAGAAAATTGTCTTGGAAAACCAACTTACTTTATTATTATGGCAAAGTTATTGGCTTATGTCCACTTCTACTATACAGCAACGATGGAAATTTCAATTTTTACATATCTTTCTACTCTTCATTATAGACTCAAAAATCCATTTCCCTCTGAACCTTTCATATCGCTTCTTGTGGATGGGTTCGTTATCACATTGCAATTTATTACGACCATGTGCTGCTGATTGTTTTTTTGCTTTTAGACAGAAAAAGCTGCAGGCTATTGTTGAAGTTATTAAAAGTACAAATCAGTTGGAGATTAATTGGATATCGTGTTTTGATTGTGAACACTTATTTCAGTCTCATTTTCTTTTCGGAACAATTTTTTTATTCGAAGAGACCTAATTATAAAATAATAAATATGGCACCATTCTATACAGCACATGTTGTGATATATAACGTACTATTTTTATTTATAACAACTTTAAGTGTTATAGTCGGAAAACTTCATCGATTAAATATTGGATTGAAAAATTTGGCAGTTCGAAATGATAGAGGGTGGAGGTAAATTTAAATAAATTTAAATAAAGAAATATGGATAAGCATCATTTATAATAGTCTACTTTCTGTTTATACATTGGATATACAGATATACAGCATCAATAAATATTCAACACTTTGGACATTTACATGAAGAATTGAAGCTTCTGGCGGAAAGCGTCACCGATTTTTTTTCCCTTCCGACACTAAATATCATTACACTTTGCTTCGTTCAAATTGTTCACATCGTCAATGCATCGAACTTAATGATTAGGCGTCCAGTTTGGAATCTATAATATTTGTCATCAGTGTACTGTGGATAGCTTTTTTAAAGATTTAATCATTCTGGATTTATTTTTCCTGTCTATCGTAGCTGAAACCACCTGCGAAAAGGTATACAATATACATATATAATAAACCATCATATATATATATTATATATATATATATATATATATACACATAAAAAACATATAGATCTGAATTTATACATACATATAAGTTTCAAATAGATAAGAATTTACAGCATTGAACACAATTTGAATCGATAATTCCAATTGACTTAAGAGCTCATTTATCTCCTGGAATATTTATTTCACAATTTTCTTCCAAATGTTTCTTTTCACCGCACACGTTCGGTATGGTAAAAAGTGCAGCAAGCAAGAAATATTGTTTGTCATTGACCTTCTTGTACTATTATGGAAAAGCAATAGGTTTGTTTCCTCTCGATTTAGATAAAAAAGGATGTTTGAAATTCTCATATACTAGCATCATGTATTCGATTATACTCAGTTCAGTCTATATTTTTGCCTTTTTTCGAGCAATTATAAATAGAGCTCAGACAAGTTACCCAACAGAAACAATGATATCAATTATCGCTGATATGCTTGTCGTTAGTCTTCATTTTGGGATAACAATGTCTTTATGGATTATTTTTGCCCTTCGCCAAACGAAAATAAAAAATATCGTTGAGGACATTCAAAAAACAGGAGAGATTGCTAGGAAGCTGGGACTGAAGGATGATCGCAGGAAAACCATCAGAACACTTTTTAAACATGTGATATTTGTTAATATATGCTACTGTGCTATATTTATTTCTGATTTCACGATATACTCCTGCTTCTCTGACTTTAACTCGATGATATGGATCCCTTGCAATTTTCCGCATATTATTATGCACAATGTGCTCATTCTTTTTACAACTTCTCTGCAAATATTGAACAGAAGATTTCATGAATTGAATGTTCGACTAAGACATTTACCTTCATCATCTCACTTCTCCAAGATTTCATATAAACTTTTAAATCCAATCCCTCTGGGCATCGAGAATTTCGGAGAATTACACAGCGAACTCAGTGATTTGAGTGAAATTATAACGGATTTTTTTGCATACGTATTATTAATGAGTTTGTTGGCCAATTTTCTGCAGATTGTTTTGAACGTCCATCACTTATATCTGTCTATTTCTCATAAAAGCGAATTGGATGAAACAGAAACTTGGATCACTGAGAGTTTCATGATTTGGTTCTTTATCCTCATTTTGGAATTATTCTTTGTTACCATTATCTCTGGAATGGTTTCTGAAGAGGTGCATCTATTTTTTAAATTTATGTACATTGACGAATAAAGTATACTCATTTAATTGAACTCTATTTTAGGCAAACAATACTGGGAATATCCTTCATAAAATGTGGATCGATTATAAACCATTAAATTGCGAAAAAACGGTAAGTTTCTATTAATTGCACAAAATAATTGATTTAGATAGTACATAGTGTGCTGAACTGCTATTTTTATACTTTTAGATTAAAAGAGTTTCACTGCATTTACTTCAAAGACGACTGACTATATCATTATATGGATTTCTTAAGTTAGATTTTCAATTCATATACAATGTAAGTTGCAATGTGAAAATATTGAGAATTAAACAATTCTAAGTCGTATATCATTTTAAATCTACAGATCTGTGGAACTGTGACAACTTATCTAATAATCATGCTTCAATTAGATGACTATAAATCTAAATGAAATCATCATAAATGAAGATATATTGTCTATAAAAGAGTGCAATTTGATAAATGCGTTTATTGAGTGATTAGTGTTCATTTTAATTCTACTAAAGTTTATCATAATAATGCACATAATGTGCATTCTGTACTTCATCAATTCAAATGTTTCCTTCAGTGATCTTCAGATTAATAAATGTAACAGGCTAATAACACATTTGTGCAAACAACATTCTGTGGTAATGTTCATAATTTGACAAGTATCACATTAGAAAATAAAAACGTCAGTTAAGAAATTTGTGCAAAATGTCGAAAAAGTCACGTGGACCCAGAAACAATCGGCCTTTTGTTTATTATTATGGAAAATTTTTGGGTTTATTTCCATTGAATATAAACCATGAACAGGAGTTCAAATACTCTTACATCTGCCTTGCATACAGCATAGTGCTTTCTCTTCTATATACTTTTTTGTTTTCTTGGACCGCAATGATTCAATTTGAGATCGAAATTGATTCACAAGAATTTCGCGTGGCAACTATAGTGGACGTATTCGTTAATGTTTTACAGTTTTGTTCACTGGTACTTTCGTGGCTAATTTTTGCTTTCCGTCAGATGAAAATACAAACTATCATCAAGAATATCCAAAAAAATGTCGAAGTTGGAAGAAAACTGGGTCTTGAGGATGATAATGCAGAAATTGTTGAGACTCTCACAAGGCGAGCTTTTTTCGTGACTTTTTGTTTCATTATTATTTTTATTTTAGAACAAATTTATAATACGCAATATTTTATTAATTACGAGTGGTTAATATTGATCCCGTATAAATTTTTCCACATTATAATTTGGAACATATTTTTTCTTTTCATAACGGCTTTACAAATTATACGGCGAAGATTTTCTCGCTTAAACATTATACTTCGAAAATCCTTAAGAAATAATTTTAGAGAGGAAAACTTATTTGAAGAAAATTCTGGACGGAGGTAACATTTTTTAATTTATACTACTCTATAATAACATTCAAACGGGTGTGATAATTTTGGCTTAAAATTTTATAGATTTGCTATACGAACGGCCGAAGATATTGAGATTATAGGAGAATTTCACGATGACCTCAAAAATATTGTCGATGACATCTCAGATTTTTTTGCTTTTCCAATATTAATGGCTCTGATCTGTAATTTTTGTACTGTTGTTTCATCCATCTACATAGCATATCTATTGCCTAAAATATTTATGAACTTCAACTGGTTACTGATTATGATTTTGACAACATATCAGCTTCTTTTCTTTACTGGTATTTTAGCATTTCTTTTTATCTGCATCGTCTCTGGATTTATTTCTGAGGAGGTATTGTTACCCTTTTATTCTCTAATTTCAAACATTTGAATTAATTATTCACGTTTTTACATTAGGCAAATGCCACTGGCGATATTCTTTACAAAATGTGGATTTATCAACCAAACTGCGTTCACACGGTAAAATTGTTGCTCTATATATATAAATAAATATTCTATACATACGCGAAAAAATGTGAAAAGTATATTATAAAAACTTTTAGTTTCAGATAAGAAAAGTTCTAGTGCCACTATTTCAAAATAATATGTGTATATCTCTATATGGATTAATAGATTTAAATTATGAATTTATGCACAAGGTAAATCATGTTTGAAATACACCTGTTTGCAATATATAGAGTACAAAAATATATCACCGCCTTATTGCCATGATTTTAGGTATGCGGACCAATAATAACGTATCTTATAATTGTGCTACAATTTTCTGGATATATTTCAAAGAACATAACAGATTAAGTAAACAACAGAACTTCTGTAAAATTAAGACAAAAGCGATAATAAAGCATTTTCCACTTCTGTCATGAGATCAATAAAGTTAATAAACTTAATGGTCTGTTTGGAAAGACAACCCTAATGTTCTTAATTAATAGTAATTATCTTAAGAATAAGAGCATTAAGTTAGTTTTAATATTTCGTCTCAGTATTGGTTTAGAATGTGGAAAACGTCGAGTAAAAAAAAGTGGTCCTTAACACTCATTTTTCTTTATTATTATGGAAAAATGTTGGGTTTATGTCCTTTATCTTTAAATCAGGAAGACAAGTTTGAATCTTCTTGCAATAGCATTATTTATGCCAACGTGATTTCTATAGTTTATAGTTTTATATTTGGTTGGGCTATGGTTATTAAATATAATAAGACTGTTGAAACTGATGATACATTCGTGACAGCTATTGTAGATGGATTTATGCACATTTTACAGCATGGAACAATAGTGCTTTCTTGGCTGATCTTTGCTTATCGTCAGCGAAAGTTGCTAAATATTATCGAGGATATCCAAAGAACTAACAAAGTTGGACAAAAATTGGGTATCATAGTTGACAATCAAAAAATTGTTCAAACTCTAGCCATCAGAGCACTTTTTGTAACAATTTATTTCGGTTTTATCTTTGTCTTAGACCAAAGTGTATATTCTCACTTTTCTTCTTATAAATCGATAATATGGGTACCTTATCGATTAGGAAATATCGTAATCCATTACACACTCTTACTCTTTGTAACTGCGCTAGAAATTCTTGAGCAAAGATTTTCTCGGTTAAATATTGCAGTCGGAAGATTCATGAAAAATAACTGCACGGAGAAAGCCTCAATTGAAGAAAATTTCAGATCCAGGTGACAATTGCAAAAGTTATATATTCATCTTATGCATTTCCACTTTATTAATTCATTTATTTACATTTTTCTTTTTCATTTACACAGATTTTCAATATCAATGTCTGAAAACATTGCAATTGTCGGAAAATTACACCATGACCTTCATTATGCAGTCAAAGACATAACAGATTTTTTTGCTTTGCCATTAGTCATTGTATTGGCCGTGAATTTTGTCAACATGGTTTCAACTGCCAATATATTATATGTAACAACTAAACAGTTTGAGAATTGGCAGACAGTAAAAAGTTAGCAATTTATTCATTGTTTTCTTAGAGAAAAAGAGAGAGAGAGGGAGAGCTGTGCAGTTTTAAAGAAACAATAAATATTTTACAGTGCACTGGTTCGTTAATTTGAGGTCTACCATTAATTATCTTTGGTTCTTCGCTAATTTTACTGAATTTTTCTTCATCTCTGTCAGTTCTGGAACTATATCTGTCGTGGTACTATCGCATGTTTTCAATTTACTGTCCTGCAAGAGTTAAACTTACTTAATACATTTACCTTATTACCGATAGGCGAATAACACAGGAAACATCCTTCATAAAATGTACATTAACTTAAAACCAAATCGCAAACAGACGGTAAGATTTTTATTCTACAAAGACCTACAATTAAATTTTTGAAAATAAATTGCTTCTAAAAATTTGAGACTTTTTATATCGTTTGATAAAATTTTAGTTTCAGATCAAAAAAGTTTTACTTCAGTTACTGCAGAATAAACTGCATATATCACTATGTGGTTTAATAGACTTAAATTACGGATTTATGTACAGAGTAAGTTGAAATTATTTTTTAACTGTAGATTTTATTATTATTTATTAATGTTGGAAGATCTTTGGAAAAAGAGTACTTATATTTATAGGTCTGTGGTACTGTCATCACGTATCTTGTAATGGTGTTGCAATTTAATTGAACTAAATCTAAAAAGAATTAAAGTCAAAGTATTATGTGCAACAATTCGATCATTGTCAACTCTTCTGAATTATCAGAATGATGTTCATAGTTAATATTATTATCAATGTAAGTTACGACTAGAAAGAACCCGAGATCAATAAATTTAATAAACTTAATGACACATTTTCTAGTACAAATATCCTTTTGCATATAGGACCAAAGTGTATTAAATTAAAAAATATTCTCGTTCAGAACATTTGTGTAAAATGTTGACCAACCTACAGAGAAAAAATCGGCCACTGGCAGTGACTTTTATTTACTATTATGGAAAGATTTTGGGATTGTGTCCTTTAACTTTAAACCATGAAAACGAGTTTCAATTCTCTTACTATTGTATTGTGTATGCCGTCGGCATTTCTATAATATACACCTTAATGTTCTTTCGGGCAATGGAAATGAAATATGCAACTTTCATTCCTGGACAAACAATCGCTGCAGTTGTTGTGGATGGCAATGTTCATTTTTTACAACTTCTCACGATGATATTTTCTTGGTTGACGTTTGCATATCGTCAGAAAAAATTAAAAATTTTCATCAAGAATATCCAAAAGACTGGCGAAATTGTCAATAAATTAGGACTTTCGGACAACAAACAAGAAATCTTCAAATCCTTATTGATTCGAACACTTTTGCTGACGATTTACTTTATTGTTGTCTCAATCACTGATCAAACCTTTTATTCATATTTAAAAACTTATAAACCGTTAATTTGGATACCTTATCGTTTAGCACATATTGTAATCCATTACGTATTTTTGCTATTCATAACGGCTTTAGATATTGTTCAAACAAGATTTTCTCAGTTAAACACTGCTCTCAGAAAATTGACAATAAATAGCTGCAGAGAAGATATTTCAATCGAAGAAAATTCTGGACTTAGGTAAGGTCTGCAAAAGTATATATTATATTATTTGTATAGGTATATATTTTTTATAGTATTTTCTTTATCTGTTTGTATAGGTTTTCGATATCAATGTCCGAGAACATTGAAATTGTACGACAGTTATATGAAGACCTTAATAAACTAGTTGAAGATGTAACAGATTTTTTCGCATGGCCAATATTAATCGCCTTGTCAGTCAATTTGATTAATATTGTTTCATCAGCAAATATATTATATCTTACAATCAGATATTTTATACGTTGGAGTTGGCCGGTTTGTTTGATGACGGCAATGAATTTTCTTTCATTCTTCGCTAATATTATGGAATGTTTCTTTATTGCCATTGTTTCTGGAAGTGTTTCAGATGAGGTAGTACTATTTTTATACTGTTATTACTTAATGGTGTTGTTTTTTGTTTAAGAAAGTGTTTATCTTCCATAGGCAAATAGTACTGGGAATATTCTTCATAAAATAAGGATAAATTCGGACCCAAACCATGTTTATAGTGTAAGATCTTTTTTATGATTATAATATATAATAGTATAAAAAACCTTTTAAGCTTTGGAGTATATTTTTTTCTAGAAGATTTTATAAATATTACTAGTTTCAGATAATACAAGCTTCCCTGCAGTTGCTTCAAAATAAACTCAATATATCACTATATGGATTAATAGACTTAAATTATGAATTTATGTACAAGGTAAGTGTGACACTTATATCTTTGATAAAGGTGACCATTTTTTTGAATACTGCCCAAAAGGTAAAAAAAAATATTCATTTACTGTCATGCTTTCATGCTTTCAGGTTTGCGGTTCTGCGATGACGTATATTATAATCGTAGTACAATTCGATGGGCCAAAATCTGAAAAGATAGCATAAGAAATATTTAAATTGGACATCAAAAAAACATTACATGAAAAAGTTGAAAACCTAGAACATTAAATATGATTCTAAAGGTGTAATCTATTATATTTTCTATCAATTTACTTCTAGAGAATTTTTTATCTTTCAGTAAAAAAAGTACTGAATGTAAAGAATATTATGAAAACAACTACAATCGATAATTTCAATTATCTTAAAAGTATATTTGTTTTATGTTCTGTCTAAGGGACACACATCTTATCATTTTTCTCTAAGACACTTTCATTTTAGTAATTAGTCCTTTAGTCCATCTATTCACTCAATATGAAGAAGACTGCAAAAAATAGAAACAAAATATATTTAAAATTAAAAATTATTTTAAGAAATAATACATTTGATATTAGGCAAGTATTTGGCAATTTCAGATAAGAAAAGTTTCAGTTCATTTATTTCAAACAAGACTGAGCATATCTCTATATGGGTTTATTAATTTAGATTATCACTTATTTATGTACAGAGTGAATTTCTACAATTGGCATAATTATGAGATACGATGTATCTCATAATTATGCTTCAACTGGAGGATTACTAATTGAAGACAAATAAACAATAATAGCGAAAAAAATTGTCATCTTACTGAAGAAATATTTTTTTCACATTAGTTTACAAAAATGTGATTTATGAATTTCATTTTCATTAGTTCATTAATTTCAAATTGAAAATAAATTAAGAACTTATTTAAAAAGTAGTTTTGTCATTTAATTAATGAAAAGAGCCTTGTGTTCGACATGTAATAAATTTTGATGCAGATAAAGTAGACACGTGACGTTTATATATTAAATTGCAATGTCTCTTATAAATTGCACAGTGTACCTACACTGTACACAGAATACACTTATTGGAGGAAGACGAAAAATATTAAGTATGATTACTAGAGTGAAATAAAGTAAAAAGTAGTTAGGCAATGAAAAATAATACTTGAAAAGTAAAAATTGTAAGTTTACTAAAAATATTGAGCTGATTAAGGATAAATATTGCATAAATGGCACCTCGGATTTTCTGGCAACAGTGGCAACAATTTAAATTCAGTAAGACATATCATTTTCGATCATATGTTCCTTTTAAAATTTAGAGTCAATTAGAATTTGTTTCTAGAAAACGATGAGACTAACTTGGATGTATATTCTGTTTTGGAATCAGTGGGATGGATTTGGCGAATTACTGGTGTATTGTTTCTTGTACCAAAAGGTGTAGTCGGAGATAGAAAATATATCACTAGCAAGTTCTTCTTGGCTTTTAACATGTTTCTATTTTGTGCAGTGATCGCTTCTTCTTTTGGTCTCCTATATAATAATACCCTCACCAAGATGTAACAAACAACAAATTTAAAAAAGTAACTTACAAATGAGTTTATTTCCGTGTATTATATTCTACGTATACCTATATATTTTATTTCAGCCTAGACAGACTTGAGCTCGATACGAAAATGCTTATTGCAATTAAACAAATCTTCAATTTCATTATTATGGTCGATACAAGTTTCTGGAAATTAATGTATAACACTGAGGTAATTGCTTAAAATTACCTATTATATAATTTTCAATATAATTTTTAATTTGGAACATACTTATATAATTGGTTTTTATTGAAAAGCGTGTGACTATTTTAACAAATATTATTCATTTGAAAATCTTACAGCTCAAAGAAATGGTACATGTATTGTTTAGACAAGACAAAATATTAGAAACTCTTGGATGCAGATTAAATTATAAAAAGCATTGCAGAAAAATCAGGTTTTGCGTAGGATTTATATTCATTGTGCATGTAATAGTGAGTTCTCAGGAAATTTATTATGGATTCAGGTTAGAAAATAGTACAATATACGGGTTTTCACTTAAATCCAGGATTTTTATGTAATATGATGATGTGATTTAGTTTTAGCATCCTCATTGATTGGACAAACTGGTGGCTTCCACTTCTTATTCACAAATCGAACCTATCTTTATTTGCTTGCCTTGTTTGGATGCTTGGTGTCAGGTTTAACTTTATCAATAAAAAACTGAATTTTATTGTGGTTTCTTCTACTTCGCCCCCAGAGGTAAAACAAAATTTTTAAACCAAGCCCGAATCGAGTTCTTTAGGAAAATAATTTTCTTTGCAGTTAATTATGAATTCTGAAGATCATGTTAAGCTTCTTCGAACGATAGCAAAAATACATTGCCACTTGAGCAAAATGGGAAAGAATATTAGTAAAATTTTCACTTTATCTTTGGTATGTCTGACCATAAAATACTTCGACTACTGTGCCAAAAATCGTTATATTGTAGAATGTATATTTACATAACATTTATAGGTAATATGTGCTCTCGAAACTTTCATTTTTGTTACATTGATGATGTACAGATTTATTCTGGAGACTCAGGGCAACCAGAATATTATGACACTAGTAACCAACGTATTAGGAATAATCATGAGTAGCAGTCAGATTATTCCTATTGTATTCATCTGTAATTGGACTATGTCGCAGGTAGCATAAATAAATTAAAAAAATTTGTTTATAGCTTTCAAATTTTTTGATTCATTGTGACCTACTTTTTCATTTTAGGCTTTGATTGCGGCGAAACTTATTCACAAAATTAAAGTGAAGGAAACCAATCAACGGCTTTTCGAAATGGTACTAGATTATTTATTTATAAATTATATATTACATACATTTAAGAAAATTAAGAAAAATATTTTAATTTCGGATTAGATTGAATCATTTTCAATGCAAATGTTACACCAGAAATTTGTCTTCTCTGTCAGTGGATTATTTACTCTGGATCCTAGTTTATTGCAAGCGGTAATTATGATATATAATCTTTTGACAAAATTACTCCATATTACACTAATTCAAGGAATTACTTTGCTAATAAATAACTTTGAATTGTTTAAACCATTTTAGATCTCTGGAGCTATAACAACATATTTGGTCATTCTTATTCAATTTGGCAACATGAATCATCTTCTAATTAATAGAAATTAATTTTATATATTATTTATAAGTAAGTGTTGTATTATCAATTGCGATTTCAATGGGATTATTAATATAACACTATAACATATACCGTATTCATTTCCAAAGCTTGCATTTCAATTCTGGATTCATCCGACTACCAACAGGACAATTATATGCTTTTGAAAATCCCTCTGAATTTTGAAGGGAAGAAATAACTCTGTATCGAGGTTTACTGTGAGAATCTCTAACAACTCTTATTTCATCAAATTCTGGGGTTGAATTTTCACACCAGAGCTGTAAAACAAAATCATTTTATAATTAATATATAATTTATTTTGTCACTATTTTTTGCAATTATTTGTTAAACTATTTGTAAATTGTCTTGTTTACACAAAATATTTGATAATTTATTTAAAGTATACTGTTTGAAAACTTACTTTTGCGAAATTCAGGAAAAATAGTTGTTCGTTATTTAAATCTTCGAATCCTGGCAATCTAGATTGTTTTTTCTCACTTTCTTGATCCTCGAAAGCATTGAAAATTGTCTCGAGCCCTAGTGAGTCTGCCATATTTTCTTCTAACTTTAATTGACCTAAGTTCTGCTAAAATATTTTGCTTTAGATAATGATTTTTTCATATTAACATAATAATACCGCGATCTACAAATTTCATAAGAAAATATGATTAAAATTACCATTCCAAATGAGAGAGACGTGGCATTCTTTCCTGTTGAATTTTCATAAAAATCATTATATTGATTTACGAAACATATCGATTTTTTCTCGTAAATTTCTGCAATCTCGGCTGTCCAATTTGTTCGATGTCCATCCTGATCATAATTATGTCCTTAAAAATATATTTGCTATTTTATTGTTTAAACAGGAAAATTTAACAAAATATTGAAGCAAACCCACCTTCATAATCGAAAGCATGAGATACTTCATGAGATATCATTACGCCTAAGGCACCGTAGTTGATCGTTCTAAAAAAATTGAAGAATGAATTCACATTGATAAGTTTCCAAAATTCAGATATAAAAAGACAACAAATACTTACTGAAGTTGTGTCACAGTATAAATTGGAAGTTGGAAATCAGCAGCAGGAACAGCTACCAAAAATATTTTATCTTAAAACTCTTATTAAAAAATTTTTATCGATTTTTTTCTGAATATTTGCAACACTAAGCACAATGTATATGTTTTATTTAAATAAAAACTTACTGAATGCATTGTCTTCAGGCAAGAACAAAGCATTTACTATAATTGGATGAACATACCATCTGGAATGTTAATTATTTGTGTTACTCTTAAAAATAAAATAAATTTTCATTTGAAAATATAATTCTTACTCGTCTTTTTTCGGTAGGACTTTTAGGCTCCGTAAGGATCTTTTCAAAGCATACTTTTTGTAACTTAGTACATTAGTAAGAAAATCATGCCCTGTTACTACCTGAAAATAGTGTTAAAATATATCAACACATGCAATTAAATACAATATAGAGTAATTAAAAATATAATAAAATGAATTAAAAAACCTACACCACGATAATGGTTATTGAGAAGGGTAATATTGTTATACCAGTCTGGATATCCAATATTTTTTCGCATTTTTTTCACTTTTTCCAATTGCATTTTCCTTACACGATCATCCAACCAATCTGACTTCAATATCTGTTTAGTTATTTCTTTCTTGATAGCCAAAATTAACTTTTCAGCCTGAAAAGAAAAGGGTAATAATAATATTCCAATCGCCATTATTTTGATTGAAAGTTAATTTATTTAATTATGCACTTACATCGGTTCTCATTTTATCTTGAAAATATTTTTTTATGAATAAATAAGATACTGCATGCTTCATCTTTATATTATCGACGCAAGTTTGCCATCTATAAAGGTATAGAAATTATATCGAGTATTGAAAATAAATAAAAAAACAAAAATAGTAATCACAAACCTTGGAGTCTCTTCTTTTACGCCAGTCTGAACTTTTTTAATTTCATATTCCAATTCTTGTATTTTAGCGCTTGTGTAGGGCAGCATATTACTTAAGAAATGCCAATGAATATAATTAACTAAAAATTAATAATTAATTTAATTAATAATTAAATTAAATTAACTAAAAAACAATGTGGTGTTAAAAAAAACTTAAGACCAGAATGTAATATTATAAATTACCTATAGTACGAAGGCTAGTTCTTTGCAGAAGATTTGCAAGCCGATAGAGGTTTTTGACTGGTGCGACTTTCACAGTTTCATTTTCATCAAGTTCTACATTAACTTCAGCAAAGAGGTCTGTAATGGTCTTTTTCCAATTTATCTAAAAAAATATTTAGATTAATAAATATTTAGATTGATATTTAATTTAAGTTCTGTACCTTGGAGACTGAAGTATGGACTATTAACTTATCATAAAATTCTTGAAGTTCGTCGAATGTATGATATATAGTCTCGGAAAAGTCATCCAAAATAAGCTATAAATAAAAAATTGAATTTAATAATAGAATATTATTAAAAATGTATACTAAACAAAACAAAAATTTGATAAAATCAATACCTTCTCATATGACGAGATTGTAAAAGTATCTGTCACATCACCCAGTATTTTTTCCAACTCTATCATGTCTTTCACATCTTTTTGAATTTGTTTTTCATCAATATGAGCTTCTCTTTTTGCAGCGAAAATCATGGCAACATTCGTAATAAATTTTGAGTAACTACCATCTTCGTACATTTTTTTTCTATCAAAGGATTCTTCAGATTTCACTACCACAGTAGGTAACTTTGGCTCATCTAGCTAGGAATAAATGCAACATATTAAAATAGTTGTTCAGAAAAATAACAGCTCTTTATATGTGAGTGAAAGTATTATAATTACAGATATAGCCATTTTAATCTCTTTCTTTATAAAATCTTCATAGGAAGCCAATCCCCTTGTATCTCGAGTTACTGATATTTTGTACAATGCAGAGCTTTCAGTAAGTTGTGAATAGTAATCGTGTATTTGTTTCCAAGAGTATTCTTCAGGATCCCATTCCCCAGGCTCCATAATCATGGGCCAGCCTCCATTTCGTACCAAAATCGCTTCCAGTGGTTTAATTCCTAGTTTTTCTATCTCATCTAAAATATTAAGTTATCAAATACTTTATTATAAAAATGTTTTAATTACGAAAAATTATTGTAAAGAAAAATACGTACCTATATTCATGCACGATTGATAAAATTTCTTGACTTGCTTCACTACTAAAACATCATCTGCGTGCACACTTTCCTCTAATAAGTCTACACAATTTTTAAATAATTTTATTTTTTATCAATTCTAATAGAAACTTTATTTCTATTTTTTGTACCTACCGCGAATTTTATAGTCTACGGATTTCTGCATTTTGTACAGTGGGCTCCATTGCATTTCACTTGGTGGAATTGGATTATTTGTTTTCCAATTTCCACATGCATACTCGTAAAAATCTTCGCAAGGGTCAATTTTTTTGTTCATACTTTCCCAAAATTCGGAAGCTAAACAAGACTTTTTTTTACAAATATTCAGAAGCATTTAGAAATAATTCATTAAAGTAATTTTTACTTATAATTTTTTTGTAATAAAATAAGCTTAACTTGACTTACCAATTTTGAAACATTCCTTTGAACGACACACATTATAATTTTGAGGAGATTCTTTGTGCCCTAGCTTATTAGAAAATAACCATTTCAATCGTTTATAATCAGCATCTCTTTGATTATATGGACCAAATTCTTGCCAATTTAGAATTCCAGCTGTAGATAGAGCAATCGTAGAAACCCTGCAAATTTAAGTTTAAATTTATGGTAGTTGTTCCTCGGATTAGTACATTTGTGATTTAAAAATGTTGAACTTACAGTAAAGTTAATAGAAACATTTCGATATGAACTATAGATATAAATGGAAAAAAAAAACTGACAACTGGAATTTTTTGTGATGCTGATTGTTTATATCTATGTAGATGCATACAAACTCGGAAAATCACAATGCAATTTCCTCTGATTACTTTTAAATATATACCCACGCGAAATCAGCGTCCGGAATGATGAGATGCGTCGATTTTCAAAATGATATTATGTGTATTAGAATAGATTAGTAAGTGCCTACGCAGAAATAATTTTCTTCCTGAAATGATAAATTAAAATGCATTAAACGGGGGAAAATATCATATAGGAAAATTAAAAAAATAGCCAGTAATAAATTTATTGCGACAACAAATACATTCGCAGATTTATTGCTAATCTACCAAATTTTACATTTAATTTCCAGATTCATGGGGCTATCTTTAGGACATTTGAAAACTTTTGCGAATTCTTCAGAATTTTGAAGTAGTATATTAACCCTGTATGTCGGTGTACCGTGCCTATCAAAATTTTTTATTTCCTCTTTAAATTCTGGGACTGCATTACTACACCACATCTAAAAAATGTTGTTTAGATATAGTTAAAGGATATAGTTAAAGGATTATTTCAATGACAAAAATTTATTTAATTCACTCACCAATTTGAGAACACTCTTGAGTATGACAGACATTATTTTTTTTTTACAAACATCTCGATAACATGCTTTTTAAGTGAATCCCACCCAACAAGATAAAACTTATGAAGCTTTTTTTCAATTCCATTCCAGTCAAATCAGCCTGCACTTACGGCAAGGGCCATGCAAACTCTAAAAAATAAAAATGAAGAACTGAGTTTAATTTTTGAAGTAACGAAAAATTTACTATGAATAATGGAACGGTTTTCTTTTGTTTTATGCAAAAAATATGTTGACCAAAAGAATCACTTTATTACTTGCGTTGTGTAACAAATTAGGTAGTTATGTGTTGTTATATAACGTTTTTTAGAGTTTTGTAAAAATGCAGAGTATTAAAATTGATAATTCAAAATAATTGAGGAATTATTGGATTTTCGAGAAAACAGAAGATAATGATTTTATTTTTTATCATAGTTGTAATCTGTTTAAAAATCGAATTTGTCGAAAATAATCTATATTCAATTTTTCCCGCCAATCTTAGCCAATGCAGCCAATATTCAAACAATATTTAATATTCTCTGTTTATACAAATAACAGGAACAATATTAAGAGAAAACATCGGTAACTCAATATCTGAGTACAATTATAATTTTTTGTGTTCAATTTGTAATTTATTATTCAATTATTCGAAACATATCACTTTTATAAGAAACAGTTTCAATTTTTCCTTTTGTTGGTAGCACTGAGCACATTGCCGGCAGGGACAGCCCATGTGCTTTTTATTGTTGTGTTTAGTTTAGGAACTCGATTAATGAAATGTTTTAATTATTTTCGGTGTTAAAAAATACCTATAATTTGATGGACTGGACTTATTAACTGATAAATTACTTTGGTTTGATATTAATATCAGTGCTTACCCGACGTTGATGTTTTCTAAATCTTGTGACGTCGTGATCTCAGTGATATCAGTAACTTTTAGGTTAGAATATGTGAGAAGCAAACACTGCAAATGTGAATTGTTTTTTTTGTGAATTATACTATTAAAACAATAATTTTATGTGAAACTGACTCTAACTAGGCTATTAAATAATTTCTAGGTTAGTAAAAAGGAAAAATGGATTTATCAGACGATGAAGATATGTTTGCAATCAGCGATGAAGAAATCCAACAACCTGTTCTTAAAGTTAATCCCATTGAGGAAAATTTGATAACAGAACTGAATAGTATGCAAAAAAGAATTGACCGGACAGAAACTGATATTAAAGAATTTCAATCATCGATTAAAAAGGCCCTGAAGCAATTCGCTCATGTTGCCAAATATGGAGAGGAACTCGATGTGGATGTTGGAGGAGAGGTAAAAGTTTATAAATATGATTTCCTCTTTTAATTCATCTCTATTTCATTTTTTGATTAGGTATTTGTAACAGAGATATAATTTTTCTAGTGCTTGAATCTTGTAATCTAAAAATATTTGACTATGTTTCAGTGGTTTACAATTTCTGGAGAACCAATAATTAAACTTCCATCTCCAAATGTTCTGCAAAGTAAACAACCTTTGACGGTGCGAAACTCCTGTCAATATATTATCGATGATAAGTGGATAATTTTGGTTAGTCTTCGCAACACATCTAACTGGTAAGTCGTTTTATTAAATATCTTTACTTATTTAATATCTATGGTCAAAATATGACATCATTTTCATCAATAATTTAATATATTTCATTTTTAAAACACTGATACATACAAGGGTAGATAAAACAGTTTTTTCCTGATAAAAAACGTAGATAAAATTTTTAAATCTATATCTAACTGCACAAACAACAAAAATGGTTCTTATATAAAATAAGTAGAAGTAAAAACATAAATTTATTATAATTTTAAAAAATATTTTAATATTTATCTACAAATTTCTACAATGTTACATATTTTTTGATTAATCGAAAGGATTGTACACATTTACAAGTCGTTTTTTAATTAAAACCTGATTAGGTAAGCTCAAAGAAGAAGTATTCTTATTTACAAATTGTAATTTTAAAAGCCATATTAGTTTTACACAGTAACAAATAATATATTAAAATTATATTATACATTTAATTAAAACTTAACATTATAAAAATTAGGAAAATTCTTTCTATTTTGCTTGAAATTGTTTGAAAAAATTTACAAAATTATAGGATAATAACTTGAATGCAGAGTTTTTACTTATTGCAATATCACTATTTTCTCCAATCATATCTTTAAATGCGACCAACAGCGATATAAGATAAATATTACATTCTAATTGAGAGCGAAATTATCACAAGGAAAATTTTTCGATTAGGTTTTTCTTTACATTTGATGTCATTATTTTGGCGTTGAAAAAATTCAAAAAGAGCACGTATTTACGTAGAGCTTAACTTAAAAAACATTAAACTTATCTCGGTTTCAATTTATTATTCTCTAAATTAATTGTTGATAAGTGAGAAAATAGGAATAACACGAAGCGGTTTTAAAATCACGTTTTAAGCTGTACGTGACCACTCAACGGCGTCAAATTTACTTAGCTCGAATTAATTACAGAATTAAATATTACAACGGTGTTTAACAATGAATTTTTTAGTTTCTAACAAAGATACTATTTTATATCTTTATTGAGCTAAAGTTTCAATCATATCTCTTAACATGTAGAGACATGCATCTATCTTGTGCCTATCTACTTGATGCGTTTCAAGAATATAACATTCCTTCCTGTATATTTCAAGTTATAAGGCTCAACAACAATTATTATTATACAAATCTCCACCGCCTTTCAAGTCTTAAGAATAAATCTGGTTGATATATTATTATAAATTTTATCATTGGATTATTGAAATATTTGTGTGTCGATCTGGATAAAGGCAACTATATGTTTCTCGAAATCGTCCCTAATTTTCTATCTGGTGTTTTTTTTTGTCAGATGTGAGGCAGTAGAATTTATTGTGGAAAAGACAATATTATATTTTTTCTTCTCTCGATTACAAAAAAGATCTCTTTCTTCTTTTCCTCGCCGTTGCTCTATTTTTAAAAGCGTGAATAGGGAATAATTTGCTTATAATAGTTTTTTTAAAATTTTTAATAAAAAATCACTAAGCGGTTTATTATCACTTGATACGAAAATTCATCGAAACTCTATTATCCAAGAAAATTATTCCGCTTCAAAAACAAAATAGTGAAATAACGCATGGGGTTTATCATGTTTTCGATAAATTTATTTTGCCCTAACAATTTTTCTATATTTTTTCTCAGTGTACTGAGACGCGAATGTTTAGTCGATAACACATAACAGTTTCAATCGATAAAGTACATCTGATATTTCGCAATTTTCTTACAACAATTCACTATCTAATTATTTACATACCGGCGAATCTTTATCACTGTAAATATATTCAAATTTTAATTAACTTTATATATTTAAAAAATGTTTATTCTACTTTATTCCAATAAAAATTTGGAACAACAGATTATTTAAACTGTCTCACGAGTTCGTATCATCTCATCGCGTAAGAGATTCGTTATGTTACAATCGTAATATTAAAACTTGTAAAAAAACTAAGATGCTCTCGATTTGAGTTGTTGTAGGCAGAATAGTTTCGAATCTATTTTTTGCACACTAAGGTAGTTTTCTCTTTCCTTCCTAAAGCTAAATATTCATCCGGCGAGTAATCGAAAAGGATGAAATCGTACCTAAAATAAATCAATTTTAGGTAAAGACTTTTGTGAAGAATAGAATTTATTCTGAGCTGTGAATATTTTTCTTACCTGAACATTTCGTATAATTCGCTGATTTGCGTGGTCGATAGTTGAGTAAAGTAATGTTTAATCACATCTTTCGTTTGCGCACCACGGGTCGGATTCTGCCATTCTGGTTTAATAATGTGACCTACTCCTGCCTTTCTGATCAAATAATTTTGATCGTCCTGAAACAGCAAAACGATTTTTTAAATTATGCGACCTTTTTCGTGTATTTTAACTAAATTCGATTAGAAATTTCACTCCACTTATAGATGTTGGCAATGATCCAAAGAAAGTTCTATTGAAGGTAGCTAATTTTACGTTGGATTAAGTGGTTGCTTCGCTTGGGGATTTATCGTAAACTTAGACTTTACATTAACTAACTTTCCTCATTTTGAAATCGGTAACATAACAAAATTATTAGACTTATCCAAGTTTCAATTTAGGCCTAAGTAGATCAGGACAATTTGAAATGAAACCAGCTAGTAGTTAATCTTAGGAAGATTGATGAATTAAAAATGACTTGATCCGATTCTTTGTAATCTAGGTCGCCCTCAACTTTTAAAGTGAAGCCTTTTTCGATTCAGTCCTTTTCTTATGTCATGTTACATTAAAAACCTCATGCCAAGATTAAATAAGAAATTTTGGCTTAAAAAGTCAGCTTTCTAACTTCAAATTCTGTTTTCTGAAAAATAGATATTTTGAATTTATCATAAAATGTTTGTTCGATTAGGAGAATTCCCTTTATGTTGCGAAACTTTTTTTTAGATAGAAAATTGATTAAAGCATTTGTCAAAGTTTCAGAGACACAGGATGAAGAACAACAAAAGCAGTATTGACATTTATTTCTGTGACCTCGTCACATTCTATTATCATTTTATTTGGTTTTCAAAGCGCTTTTAGTTGATTTCATCACAGTTGTTTCCGTAAAAGAAATTTTTTTATTTTAACAAATTGAAATGAATCCTTCTGTGCTGTTCTACTAAATTTCTTTTCTATTTTTAATGACTAAATCGTTTTGTAGCTGTAGTCACGACATGATTAAATTTTTAATGAAGTCATAAATTGAGGCATTGCAAAAACGACATCTCATGCTGTTTACTTTTTACTTTTGTCTACAGAAAACAAGGGCTTGTCACTGCATCTGTTAATTAAACCGGATGGTGAAATATTGTGTTGGCAATTTATCCTGAGCAATTTTTTTCATTCTTGATATTTTAATCAAAAAGCAGTGTAATAGAATCTTATTGATTTTAGGATCAATAAAGTAATTTCCTAGAATTAAATATTCCATGCAAATTAATTCAGAGGTGGAAAATAGTAAAATAGAAAATTAGAATAGAGAAGGAATGATATAAATTGGTAGAAAGGGATAGAAATTGTAGAATAGGAATCAAGCGAAGAGATACAAAGATGGATAGAATTAAAGAGACCATTTTTTCTCCCTGAATCCATTTACAAACTTTTTTTACCTATCTATCTTTGCTAATTTTTTGATGTATTTAAAATTCCGATAAAATATCTTTATACTTACGTGTAATGTTTCAAATTTTGCAATTACGTCAAATCTCACTTGACAAGGCGTACAAAAGTTTACGACTGGAGTCCAGTGCATGTCGAGTTCTTTTCCAGCTCCCCACTCGCATAAAAGCCATCTGACGAATTCTTCAAAAAGAGGGTATCTCGGACCCTGTTTTCCTCCCCTTTTTTTATCCTATTCGAAAAAGAGTTCAGAATTAGACTTTAAATTTGTAAACATTTATTTAAGGATCATTGCTGAGGAAGTATTCACAAATTCTAAACTAAAATACACATTTATTCTACTGTCCTGTCAGAATTTTTAACATCTGTTTTTATTTTCTAGGAACTTGTTGTACTTACTCTTACTCTATAGTGTGAAACTATGTAGGATCCAAGTTTACTATGAAATGTGTGGGGCAAGCTCTGCTCGAATTTATCCCTATAGCCGCTGAGCAACCGTTCAAAAGGATGTCTCACAATCAGGAAACTTATGCTGTCATTTAGGAACTTTCCAAGCTCTTCCGCAGTCGGTCTGGGATACCTTTGTCTTGCCAAGTATACCGGAACAGCTTTGGTCGCTTTCAGAAATTGTGGGCTGTATCTGTTAAGCATTCAACAAAGTTTATCCTTAACTATGGCTTCGATCAGAAGTTCCACGAATACCACAGAATTCGAGAGACTACATGCAAGCTGATAATTAATTTCCTTAAATTCCCAACATCCTTGATTTATGGATTAAATTCTAAAATACTGGTATTGGTGTATAGTTCTAATATTTCAAGAGCCTAAAGTTACGATCAATATAAAGGATTGGGCATTTTTTAACTTCTAACCATCCTGTAGAAAGGATTGCTTTTTGCTTTATTGATCTTGTTGAGTATCATGAAAAATCTCTTTCACACAAATTTTGTAATTCTGAAAATCAATTTGAACTAAATGTGCAGGTTGGCTCACTCATAGAATTGTAAAGTAGAGGAAATCCTACCCAGCGAGTAAATTGAAGTTGTACATCCAGGATGTGGATGCCGCTTTGAACACGTTGCACCAAATCAGGTGATATTCTCTATTTATAAGAAATTCCCATGCATTTGGCCTGTGAAGCGAGTCGTTGCCAGGACGATCGAGACCTTCTTGAATACATTTTTCCGCCAGAAAGTTTCGCCTTTCACCCAATCGCAATTCTGTATCTACCATTGTTGTTTGTTCCATTAGTCTTTCCTCCAACGTCAATCTTATGTCATCCTAAAATTGTAAAAATAATTATTCACTAGACTGTCCAGAAATGTTTTGAAATCTCATTGCCAGACATTTGACTTTAAAATTCTTGTTTTGAATTTCAAAAGCAGTTGAGATACACATCACTGTTGCTCTTTGAATAGAAAGAGAAGAGCTTAATTAGAAAAAGTCTTTGCTTTTAAATTTTATCATTCTCTTTTAAACTTTTAATTTAAATATTAAGTACCTTTTTTGAAAAAGCTTCTATTCAGAAATAATATTATTTGAAAATCATTTCCGAATACATAGAAGGATGAGACTGGGTTCTAAAAGAATTTCAATTCGAAATTGCTTGTTATTCATGTAAGCACGGGCATAGAGTAAAATGGAAATCCCTGTAAGAATGCTTAAAGTTTTTATCATTTGTAGTACCGTTATCTAAAGAAATGTTTCATCAATGTGAAGGAATCTTTATATGTAGTATTCTGTTGCATATAAGTAAATTGCTTTTGCAAACGGATTTCAATTTGTAGCCCCATTTAGTAATGTCTACAGAGAGAAATGAAATGTATACTTCCAATTCATTTCAACATACAAGCTTCTAATAGACCCTTGAATTTAAAAGACTTTCCAATTTAAATCTTTTTTAAAAAGTTTATCAAAGCTCTAGTCATTTCTCGCCTCCTGTCTTTTTTCTCACATTTTAAAATGAAAATATCTCCAGTAAACATTCAATGCCATCTAGAATCGAATCCATTGAAATATTCTGTTGTGTAATGGACCATTGTAGTTCTAGAGAACTTATATGGATAATTTTCAGTTAGATCACTGGGGTCGAGCTTCGCGTAGGCTTAGTGAACGTTGTTTGATACTGACCCATTTTATAATTCAAGGCTAACCCAATTTCCTAATTTTTGCAATTAATCTAAGTACGGATGATTGTCATTCACATTTACAATTGCAACGCCACTGTACTCACGTTTATAAGCTTTCATTCTGATGTTTGATGCTAGGATAGAATAATGTAATCTACTGTCTGAAAATCGAATTTTATATTTATTACTCATTTATTTCTCAACGTTTATTTACCTAGAATCTGTCAATAAGATGAATCATAATTTCCTTTTATTCTCTACATTGTTCTACTTTAAGTTTCAATTATTCATAAACTGTTTATTAAAGTTTATTAAAGTCCTGGATTTTTTCCTCGATATGTGCAAGAGATTTTATGACTCTCGTGTTCTCGCAGTCGCTATTATAACGAAAACCCTTAAGTGAAGCTCTCTCAAATGAAGTGTTCTTTGCTCAGTTCCTATCGCTTTATTGACTTTGCTTGATGCTTTTGTTAATTATTTTTCACTTTTTTACTTTTGCTTTAATTACGAGCATCTATTGAATGTTTATTTTTTATTTCTGTGAACTTATACGATTCATTTATTTTTCAAACATATTGGAACGTGCTTAAAGTCATACGATACTTTATTATAGGAGCAACTTAGTTTTCGCAGCTTTACGTTTGCAATAATAAATATTTTTCACTAAAATTCCATCATTTAAATCATTTAAGTTTAAACTCCATTTAAATAGCTTAGTTTTAGCAAAAAATATTTGTTATTGCGAGCGTAAAGTTGGCGAAACTAAATTTACTCTTACGGTAATTACAACATTCCCATAACCATTAAAGCTACTTTTTACACTTTCAAAGCAGCCTTTCTGTGTGTAGAGTAACGACTCTACTGATTATAGATTTCATAAATGTATTCATAGAATTCCGAGATCATGAAAACGATATTACAAGAGACTCAGCGTGTATCAGCAAGATTTCCCTTGTGTCATAGGATGAGAATTCGCAGTGTATATATCTGGCATTCTCGAACCAAATAAACTGTTTAGGGCTTTTTATAGCTCTAACTATAGCTTCTTTTCAGGCTACTAAATTTTATCTGACCGACCGTTACCTAGCAAATGACATGATAAAAGCAACCGAAATTTGGGTTAAAGTAGGCTTTCGTGCTCGATTTAATAGATAAAATTACGGCTTGTAATGTCGTAAAGTGATAAAAAAAAAAAAAACGAGACGGAAAAGAATAGCATTTTCAAAAAAAAAATAATTAACTATATAAAATGAAATACACAGATAATATTCTCGAACGGAGATTTAAATCTTGTGAATATTTACCACCAACAAGAAATTACATTTTAACTCTAGAATTAATTCTTGATTTTCTATCTTAATAGAAATTGCTTTGTAGACAGCAAAATGAATATCGATCAGCTCTTGTTTGGGCGTGGATTAGAGGATTAAACTATCTTGTTATTACATGAAAATCTTTTCACGAAAGAGAGGATATTCAAAGTGATCCGATTTTTATCGTTGATCTTGTTCTCGTGGTGTTCTGCAATGAAGGTTGTAGTCTTCGATTCATATCAATTGTTTCATCGTCCACATGACAATAAAACGTGAATGCAATGAAGCTGCGAGACCGAATGTAGAAGTGTCGGCTTCCGTTTATTGATTTCGGCCTAGAGTGGCCTAGAGTCTGCTCACTACATGAATGTGGGCCACGTTGGGTTGGTGCAATGGATACATAGATATACCACACACGTTTACACGCTGCATATCGTCTTACATTTCCAGTCATGTTCCACAAAGCCATGATGATTACCAAAGAAATAAAATATACCCCTTCTTTATGGACATTTTCAAAGAGATATCGCTCTAAGAAAAAGGAGGCATAAAAGCTACACACAGTAAAAAAGAAACTTTAAAATTGATACACCTTAATTGAGGTGAATTTAAATTAAGTAAAAATATCACCACTTTTTTTAAAGGGGAATTTCCAGACGTTTTTAGAAATTTTATGGGAATTCGACAATTTTTAAGTGAATTTTATGAAATTCAACGGATTTGTAAAAGACTTCGTAGAATTTTAAGATATTTCAACAGAATTTAAGCGATTTCGAAGATTTTCGTGAAATTTTCAAAAATTTTCCAAGAGTTTTAACGGGATTTTAAATGACTTCGTGGAATTTCGAGAAATTTTAGATATTTTAGAAAGTTTCTAGGAATTATAAGGGTTTTTAAATTTTTTTAAGATAGATGCTTTTCAAATTTCACTTTCATCCATGAAAAACTTTTTACTACCTCACGAGAACTTTCAGGAAGCACTTGAACCTCGAGTTCCTCATTTACAATTTTATTTAAATCGTAAACATACTGAAATCTAAGTTCTGCGAGTTTCTTTCTGCAGGAAATTTGTGTATCATGGGCCCATTATCTGTTCAAATGAGTAGAAATATTCTTTTTATTCAGAAGTTAAAAATACCAATTTTAGGTATATAGACAGAAGCACTCTTGACTGAATTCAATCACGCCCATAATTGGTTTTTTCCGTGTTTGGTGGTCATATGAATCTAGAAACGATCGTCGATTTAGATTCCGATCATTGTTCGGGATAATGTAGTCGATCTGTTTAGGGTAGTTATTTTAGCTCCTATAATTGAGAGGAAGGTTAAGGTCAGAATACGCATGCAACTATTGCACACAATGCTTTGAATAGCGCACTTGAGCATTACTCGTGTTTTTTTTTTCTAAAGGTTTTAATCGAATTTGCTCACTCAGGTGATTAAGTACAAATTTTGTCAATCTGTTATCTAACTGAAATGAATTGATTTGAAAGGGTATTAAAATAAAAGAGGTACTATATTTTTTGCAAAGAATTCAGTCTTTTATATAGAAGCTTTGAAGAGCTTGCTGATACTGGTTCAGGAAACTTTTAACCGCTTTATGACTACATACATATTATACGAATATGGTGATAAAAATGAATATGCTATATCACTTTTTTATTATCACGAGATCATCTTTAAATATTTTTTGGTCTTTTAACGCTAACAGTGAACGACTTGAGAGCCACCTGCCGCATTGCGTCTGGAAATTTGCCAGCCTATGAAGGGCTTTTCAGCTTACAAAGTAAAGTCTAAGGGATGAATAGTGTCGTGTCGAGCTGCATATTTCTCGTAGCTATATGACGCATTTCATAATTTACAAGCTTTTTGTTACATATTTTATCCTCGCTTAGAAATACAGCTCTCTTGTCTTTTGTTTGACACTCTCGGTAAAATACTGCATTGGATTTTACAAGAGTTGATCAAACTAACAATACGCTATTATAAAGTTCTTTACAGAAATCTAAACAGTTTCAAAAATTCAGGACAAATCAGAGCTCTCTTTGATATATTGAAAATCAGATTTTGAAACTCGACACCAGAATACTTAAAGAGGAACAGGATAGAGTGAAAATGAGATAAAAGGAGGAGAAAAGACAGAGAGCAGTCAGGCGTTGCTAATTTCTTTCCGGTGTCACGAGTGCCAAGAAGTTTTGGCGTGGGTGGAGAAATTCGGGCTACGCGAGACATCTCACACCATGTTCACTGAATTTTAATCGGATTACAGTGCTCTTGTTTAAATGACTCATTACTTGGGCATATTGATTTTTTTCATCGCGGTGCATTTACATTTGCCAAATAGCGTTATTTACACTATTATCATTAATCGCTGTAAACGAAGGTGGTGTAAATTATATTTTCCAGGCATGCCACGTTTATTACTTAATTACGATGTCACGTGTCGATACGAAAAACCGTATGACCTACTTCCTTATTAGAAGGTCTTATTAAATATGCTTAAGTATCGCTCTAAGAAATGTAGCGATAATCCATCATGAAAATATAATATTTTTTCTATACCTAACTCTCACCGTTTGTTTACTTGTTTTTAGTGGAGAAAATCCAAAAGAGTAATTGGGTAATTTATTCTTACACAAATCAAAATTCAAAATTAAAGTTGAATCATTTATGCAAAAGACTTTTATTTTAAGTAAAGCAAATATCTTTACCTCTATTCCTGTTGTCTGCTGCATGTTGTTTGTGCTGTCTCGGTTGTAAAATGCTAAGAGGACGAGTACTAAAATCCCGGCAACCACGATTGTTCTGCGAATCCCAGCCAGGATGTGACGTCGTGGTGTCATCTTTTCCCTGAGAACACTCTTCCTTCGGTACTCATATCGGACTGAAACAAGTAAACAAGCATTGCGCACTGATTATTATCCGGCCATTATTAACATTTTACTACCTGTTGTGTAAGAATCTTAAAAATCTGAAAAAAAAAAACAAAAAAAATTGTGTTTCCGCGTAGCAGGTTCTTCTTAGCTTACTCATTTAACTTCTTTATCGAGGATCATGATCGATTTAATAGTTCACTCAATTAAAATGTACTTAGAGCCTAGATTTGTACATTCAATTTTTTCTCAAAACTTTTAATGAATTCTTGAAGTTTCTGCCTTTCGTGATTCCTAATTAAAAATAATTAAATATACCTACACTTCGAAATATAGTATCTTCTGAGTGAAAGTTTGTTTATTATGAAGTTAGGATTTTATTTTATAACTAAATATTTCATCGTAAATTGATTGGTGTCGTTGAGTTTTGTCTAGCAATAAAATTAAACAAGCAATAACCCACTTTACGATTCTATTACCGTTCGTACTGAAAGATATTTGACAATACCTAATGAATTTATAAAGTTTTATATTTTACTTCCTCTATAGTTGAAAAGTGTCTAAAAGTGGTTTATAAAAAGCATTAATTATGATCCTGATTATATCTTCTACGTCGGAAAGATTTCATCCGGTTATAAAGGTATTCCTGATCTTAATTAAAATATGCTTAAGGGAAAGTGAATGAAAGTGTTCCTTCACTGTGTTTCAAGTCTTTAACATAATTATCCTACTACATCAAAGATTTTACCCTTACGATTGAAAATACGAATAATAGTATTTATTCTTATCTGAAACATGCAGAACAGATCACATGAAAAAAAAAACAATACTTTTTACCATGCCCGAAAGCAAGACTGTTGTTAATTGTTAAGTCGAGGACTTAGTGTGTTGAAGACTCAAGGTGAGATTCTCTGTCAAGCTTACAATTAGAAGAAGGGAAACTAAATTTTCATTTGTTTCAAGACGTGGAAGTTAGACTCGAGGTAGATGTTAAGATAACGTATTGCTGTGAGTAAACTGAAATTAAGAAAGGAAACAGAATTGGAATTAAACTTTGCTTTAATTCTCTAAACTCTATTTCAAAAAGTTTAATAATGGAGCAACAAGTATATTATTTCACCATATGTATTATTCTATTTGTATTCTTTCTGTAAAAACTTATTCGGTTTTTTTACTGATTCAAAAAGTTGAATTTTTTACAATGCTATAAATTGTCTTTTGAAAAATATGCATTATTTCGGTTTTATCTCATGACTTTTCTTCAGATTTGCGTCATTCCGCAGACAATCCAAGCGAAGGAATTTTTTTACATGATGAGCGTGACAGATTGCAATGTATGATAAGCTGAAATTCATTCATACGTGTATTTAAATTTCCATTTTTCCCAGACGCAACATGGATGCGATCTGTTTTCTTATATAATATTCTATACTCGGACTGGAATTTTTCATAAATTTATGTACCTTGATTTTTAAAAGTATTATTCCAAAATTTCAGGAAATCTCTTATATATATTATCTCAACTTGGTAGATTGATCCAATTAAATTGATCTACCCCCTTAATTTTGTTTAATTAACCATCAAATTATATTAGAACACAAGTATGACATTCGTTCAGGTCAACATCTTAATACAACACACAGAAAACAGTTTGACATTGAGTTAAACAAAATACTCGATTGATTTAAACAAATTTTATTTCAATTTAAAAAAAAAGTTTGTTTAATTTATCTTCATATCAAAAAAATATTTGTTTGATTCAATCAAACTGTTTTCTGAGTGTACAACAACAAAAATTCTGGTTTAAACAAGCGGAATTTCTGCTAAGGGCATATTAACCCGACTTCTGATTATTTTAACCAGACTTTTTTTGAATGCTGCTAGGAATAAAATTGAAATTCTTAGCAGCAAAAGATCGAAGAAGTATATTTCATGCTCAACAAGGTCATCTGAGGCCATGCAAAGTTACGAACCTAGTAAGGTATACATATGAATATACTATGCATATAGTTGGCATTGAATATGTACAGTAAGGGATGTGCAGCATTCTAACTACCTTCTCCAGACATACGCCTCAACAGAGATCACTGGTTGTTCATTTAATGCGTCGACACCTGCGTTGATAAGCGGCGTCGTTTGCGGGTACACTTTTTTTCCACGGAAATGAGAAAAGAATGTCAAAAATCAGGATAAAATTCAGAAGTAATCAGGGTAGACACGTGTCCGAACGGCTACCACTGAGAGAAACATGCAGTTGAGCGTTCACGGCGGCATCATACAGATAACTGAGGACGCCCGGCGCTTAAAGGCGCCGCGACGCTGCACTGATCCGCGGTAGTTTAGGTGCTACGAACTTGCAAACTGTCCGCACTGCTCCCTTTCCGTCCATCATTGGTAGACTTTTTCGCAGGTCGATTCATCGCTGGCCATTCTTAGCGCAGGCGCATCCGTTATCCGTTAACCGTAATCCGTAAACCGAAAACCTTACTCCTCATGCATGAATGCTTGCATGTAGAATTTTCCTCTGCATTTCTCTATAGAAAGACGCGTTTTTCATATCTCATGGATCTCGACATAAATTAAAAAAATCAACTCTGGGTAGCTGCAAGTACATACAAAGATTATAAGTAAATTATATAATTGGGTTCACGATGTTTTGTACGAAAAAATGCGACATGCATGCTTTCAGCAAGTAGCAATGTAGACTCTGTTTAGGTATCTCCATGGCAACTCAGGTATTTTATATGCAGTTGGATGAAAGTTTATGATGAATCTATATAATTTCTTCTGAAAACATTGCAGTTCTGGCACGAAAATCACACAAACATAAAATTCTTTACACTTATTTTTATGGAACAATAATATATATTCGTGCGAATAGTATAATAATTGCAGCAATCATCTTCATAATGTTAGTCATGCAATTATCGTTACTGTTTTATACATAGTAACGGAAATGTTAATTACATTGCGTAACTGTGTACGCATTTCAGTCATGCCACAAAAGGCCTATATTATCCCTTGGTCCCAGGTGTGGGGACCGAGGGTTATTGTAGCACTTTTGTTATAAATAATCATCTTTTTCACAAATCATACGTATATCATTTTAAAAGTCAGGAATTTTTAGACAAAAAAGGAATAATTATACAGAATAATATATGTAAATCGATTTTTTAATACAATACATTAATAGAGTTGGATATATAATTATGTTATCTTCATGAGTGAAAGGATCTAATTTCCAATATGACAGGACGCCTTTCAGTCCAAAAATTGAAGCTATAGTAGATAAAAGATAATTTGAACATGAACATGAACTCATCCTTCACGTCCTTGAATTAATAATCTGTACTATATTTACATAGACTGACATAGTCTGCATGCGATCTACATTAGGTACATTTTTTGCTTTATGTATAATTACTCCTCACGTGATAAATTCATTTTTCCATCCCTTATGCTATTCTAATTCATCAGAAAATAAAGACTGCAGTCATTATTTTTTACATGGAAAGAAAATATGTAATTAAAAAGCTTATCTTTGAATTCCCGAAATGTCTTGCTAATCATTCCATTTCTGTTCAAAGAATTATATGTATTTCATCGGGAATAAATTTTCTGTGAATCTCGGAAATATCTTACCGAAACATTCCTTTTCTACTTTTTCCCGATGTCTTGTTGAAACATTCCTTTTCTACTGAAACCAGTCCGTTTCATTTTTCTTTATGAAAGTTATTAGTTATGATATAAATCGTAAATCTGGTTTTATAATTTAGGAGGAAATATGGAATTGTTGACAGAGTTACAACACAAAATTCCGCTTTATACAAAATACGTGATGTCTCACAACAGACATTACGTTAAAGCGTTATTTCTGTTGAGAATGGCACATCAGGTGTTCATAATGGCATTTTTAAGACCGTTATATCATCTAGTTCGCCTGGAACTGTGAAGTAGAAGCAACAACACCGTGGCCACATCATTAATTTAACCGTGCAGAATTAGTTTTTTTAAGTCCTCGTCTCGTCTTAAACTAGACCACCTCCAATAGTTCTAAATAGTTCTACTTGCTCTAAAATTTCCACTTCTGGGAGCCTTGATTTAGCGACATAGTACCATCACTAATACACTGTGGTATATACGAATAATAGGCGTCCGAATTTTATGAAGATTGATGAAGAGAACGTGACGACCGGCTTCTAAAAAACGGTCGAATGAACTCTTAATCTTGAGACACTTGAGTAATATGATCTTTCTTTAAGACCGTATTACTGACTTTATTAGATTAATAACAAAAAGAAATATTATTTATTATTAGGGTGGCCCAAATATTTTTTTATTGCGATGTAGGACGAGATAGGAAGTTCTTTTTATTCGCTTTTCCTTCCTCGTTTCCGGTATAAAAATTATTATCGTATAAAGTTATAACTGCTTTTATCTGATGAATCAATTTTAGGCAAAATCCGAGCTTGAATAAATTTTAGTTGTCATTTGCGAGGTGTAAATTAAATGAGAGGATGGCTGAAAAAAATCCTCAGTGTTATTAATGTTCATTTGACGCGCTTTTAAATGAAAGCACATTTTCTAAATAACATAGTAAAAATTGAAGCTTCCGGTTCTCTGCTTAAGCATTTGCACTTATCAATCAGAATGCGTGAATACCAGCACAGTAGAGTACTTTTCGCCGCATTTAACCTCGAGCAGCTCTCGGAAGTGTGATTCACGTGTATTTCTACAAGTATGTAGGAACATAGGTTTCAAAATTAGCACCCTACACAAACATAAGACTCATAATTAATCAAAATAAAATTATAAGTATTCATAAACAATGATAATTTTTTTAGAACTTTGGGAACATCTTCATGCTCACTAAGTATATCTTTATATAGATACACATTGCATTCTGATTGCATATTCAGTATAGAATATAGCCTCTTACAACCTTTATGGAAACTGCTGACATGGCTTAATTTAATACACGCACCTATAAGTTTGCATGATCATTAATAAGTGGGGAAAAGTAGTCAGCATGATTAGAATAAAATTCTTGAGTTAAAAGAAACCCTCGGTAAGAAAATAATCAATTATTCAACTCATTCAAAGTTATATGCACATAAAATTGTTGATCACGAACTTCGGACAGGTACTTGGAAGTTCTTGAAGTGCAAACTGATTGTCATTTGGAAACTTTAAATTAAATTTATTATACTGCAGTTGAATAATATCTATGTTTTATTTGCGTACTTTAAGATTGAGTTTATATTTACTGAAGCTGCACGAGTGAATAGTTATACCCCTACTAACTTTACGAACGAAATGTGTTCCTGCAGACTGCATGCGTACCGCCAAGTTGACACTTTTATTAGATATCACTGTCCCGCCTGAGTTTAATATAACCAGAATGTTACCGTATCATTGATGCATCCTCAGATTCTGAGCTCCCTAGACAGATTTTTTTACACATTGTCTGTTACACATATAAACTTGATCCCCCTGAAATTGAGTTACATTTCATATTCTTCATAAACTTTCAGTGATTCAGCATTTCACTCTTACTTTTTGCTCTCATTGTAACATCATCCTCATTATTTACTTCGTTTCCTGGTGAAATTGCCTTTGCATGCATTATTTCAATCGAGTTTATTTGCATGAGAACGAATGTATGCAGTGAAAACTCTATTTTTAATGGTGAAAGTTACTTCCGCATTGTAAAGCATCATTTCTTCTAAAATTTTAATTGTTCTTTTGAATAATATCTGATGAAATCTCCCAAAAAATCAATCACTCTTTTCTAATATTTGTTTTAGGCACTTAGAGGACTTAAGGTTCTATATTTGTCTAAAAAACGACAACGAATTGAGTGGAACCTCGGCATTTTGGACTCTTATTGACAACTCCTTTTGGAATACCATAGAAGTCATTCAACCAAAATCTGATTTGATCATATCAACGGTAGTTCTTGATGTACCTACATTCGAAGAGGAGTTATCTCTGGAGGCATGTGGAACGATTTTATATAAGGTCGAAGACAAACCTTACCAATCAGTCGTTCCTAATTTTGAATTAGCTGTAAACAAAATTATAGATGGATCATGCAAACTCGATTTCGAAAATGACCTCCATATCAGTATCTTGGCCATGAAAACAGTTTCTGTAGAAGAAACAGTATCTTTTAATATACGATTTCCTGGTGCAGCAATTCGCTTTATCGAATTGTTGGAAAAATATCATTTTGTAGAGGTTCTTGACGATGTTAGACTCATCAGGAATTTCGGTTCTTTGAAGTACGGCATTTTAGAGATACTATCAATTACAGATTCCGAGGTGAAGATCAAAGTTTTGGCTGGGTATGTTTAAATAATTTTTAAATCATTTTTAACATTTCTTCGGAAAACCCCTTCTATTTTCTTTCTATTGATTTTTATCGCAGATCTCCTTCTCAACTCAGCATTATCTTAACCCTCCTTCGACAAGAATTTCCGGATGTCCAAGGTCTTGAAAAAGGGGAAAACTGCTTGGAAGCTGCAAACGTTCTGTTAAAAGAGCTGGAACTCTTAATAAGTAACGAAACCTCAGCCAAGATACAAAGAGCTAAAATTAATTCCGATTTGCTTATTTCTTAAGTTTGTCAGAGAATCTGATTCGAAAATGTTTAAGTTTAAATACAGAGATAGCTGATATATGATTATATAGAATTAGGAAAGCCTTTGATTTAGTCACAAATTAAAAATAGTGTTCAAATAAGTTTCAGTTTGTTCATAAAATATTTTATGATACATATATTTAGAGTACCTACATTAAACTACAGATCAGTAGGTAATTGAACTAAATAATAAATCACGATGTTGGAGAAAGGAAACGTTTATTATTTTTTGTTTTTTACAAAACCGAAAATATATGCGATCTATTGATACGACGGTTCTATTTAATCTGCCTCCATTTTCAGAAAATTCGCATATGATTCAAGTTAGTGATTCCCGAAATGAAAATAGGGTAAGTGAATGGTCTAATAAGTGACTAAGTGGACGGGCGAAGTTAGTATTGCCACTGACGATACAAATTGATGACCATCCTTCATTCTAAACAGAAGCAGTTCTTAACGTCGTATATTTCTTCGCATACTTTTCACGTAAGATTTTTTTGTTTCTTCTGCCTATTATGAATATTTGTCTAATTCGCACGATACATATCAAATATACCATCTTCAAAGTGTGGTAAGTTTTATATGTACGTCACTGGAGGTGACTTTAATTTTCTTCTAATATATACATACGCCACGATAATGCTGCTGTTTTTTTATTTTTGTAGACTGCGCAGTGTTTGTGTGTGTTATTTGTTTTTAATAATATACTTCTCCTGTTCGCACATTTTTGTGATAATATATTATCTCAGCTAAGGCATTCAGTATGGCAAGTACATATATGTAAAGATAATTCCAATGCTCGAATTCGTTTGTAGTAAAAGAAAAGAAAATTTTCATCTAACGCTCTAATCGAATTTGAGACTGTGTGTGAGTAATTTATTCTTCCTCGATTCGATTGAAGACTTTATTTTTCTCAATTTGATTTCAGTTGTCCTTCACGGAAAAAATTCTATAGAACGACCTATCTAGCACCAGCACGTGCAATGGAGTATGAAGCAGTAGTAACAATTGAGTTTTACACATTCAAACTCCAGCACACAAATTTTTCTTGCATACTTTTAATCACTTCTCACACTCACATACATTACATATTTACTAGTGCAAACGCGCATACACGCGTGCTGGTACATTTACAGTATGAGAATTTAATGGTGAAGCTATCGCGACTAATAGAAAAATCAATATCACGTGGTCACTTTTTGTAAATACATGTCGCTAGCCTAGGACCACAAACCACCAATAAAGCCTCGCGCTGTATACGTACTTATGTATGTATAATAATTTGCATTCATGGTCGCACCCTAATTTTCCTCGATGCTCTTCTCGAAACTTCCCTTTTTTATTTTTTAATCATTAATAATGTTGATTTAAAAAAAAAATGAAAGGATTTTGTATAAAAATTAATTTTCTCTTGGGAACTTTATTACTCAAGCCAAAAATCACTTCTATTTAAAATTACAAAACCAAATCAATTATTTTTTTGATTCCTTACGATTATAATTGCATCAATTATTTTTAAATATTTGCGGATACTTTATGTATAAAAATTGGTGTAGCAGAACAATTATTAACCATTTTTATGCACTTTTTGCTTCCTCATAGAGAAAGTTGTGTAAACGTAGCAATTTTGAATATTTGTAAAATAGTTGAACGTTTCTCAGTTGATAAATGTTTAATACACTGTTTCAAGCAATTATATCCGTACGATTTATTTTCATCACTAATATCTCGAAAGTGACACAAGGATTTTTCAAAATATTGAATTTTACCAATATGGTAACTTGAATATTGAAAAATTAAAATTTACAGGACCTAATGAAAAATCATTAGTGCTTTCCCTTTGCGGCAGCAAATACTTTTACTATTTAACCATTATGAGAAAGCAAAGTGCTGATCTAATGAGCACCATAAAATTATAAATACAAACAAAGAAAAACACCCGAGATCGAATTCACAGCAGCTAGTTTCTGATAAATCTTTCTGTGTGTGAAAAAAGGGATTTGTTTCGAGAGGAGAATCAAATTATGAACGATTAATGTAACTATACATACCCACACGGGTAAACTCATTTGCGGAATCACGTGTGCGCTTTAGGGCATCGCACTTATTTGTAGAAAATTGACGCTAGGGTGATTATTTTACAAGGCGTTCTACTTGGCTTTCTCAGCTTCTCGCATGAACGAAACGCAAAAAAAATACCACACGATATACAATTCACATTCGATTTTCGAATATATGAACGTGCTCAAATTCGAATATTTGCGTTTACAAAAAGGGTTTATGACGCTGTGTGCAGTTTTAGTTTTTTCTAAGAAATGTTTTGTTAGTTTCAGAGCACGAAGTGAATACACTTTAAGGCACATCTAAAATAGCTACTGTGCTTTGAAGGTTTCGTAGTGATAACTCAAAGTTCTTTCGATACCATGACTTTTGTAATGAAAATTGACTTCAGCGTTTCATGTTTGTCGTTGTTAGGCCTTAGAATGATTCTGAAATGATTGAAGAGGATTTACAAATCATTTCTTGAGTTTTCTTTTCCCAAATTATAATTTTCAATTTAATTTTTCAAACATGTGCTCAATAATAAAAGAATCAGTCGCACAAGAAAATTTTACGATCGAAGAAGGGAAATGGATTCGAAAATCGAATGTATTGACCAGAAACACCATGTAAAATAGATCGAGAGATTCTCTCGAATGAGATTCCTAGAAAGCTTAGCATTTAAGTCGTCCGTTAGACAGGCGTGAGATATTTTGTTTCCTTGATCGTTGAAATTTTGCTTCGCCCATGAAACCGGAAACGGATAAAATGAAAATTTCTTTAAGAAGCCGCGACTCTAGTTTAATCGATTAGACTTTATCAAGTCACGTGATTAAAACACTGATGAAAAATCTTCATTCAGATTGAAGAGTGTTTACATGTGATTTATCTACCTTTCGATACGTTCATATAACAATACAAAAAAATTTCCTGATATGCAAGATTTGGAATGAACGTTCAAAAGTCTTGAGTGCCCTAAGTATTACAAGCTCTTTATTATAATATAGTGAGATACCATTTTTTCGCTTAATTTGTATTTAATCGGAATTCGTTTAAGGCTTCTCAAATCGACTTCCTCTGTGAAGTACTTTTCTTGGCTTTAATTTTTTTTTTAATTACCATTTCCGGTTTTCGGACTTTCTTTCGCCAATTTCGCCTCTATAATTATTTCTTTCAGTTCTTTTACAAAAAGTATTTTTTTCTCCCTTACTTCTCTCAATTACGCATCACGCCTTTGTCGCTCTACTAACTTAGTATATATCTTTGAAGACCTTACGTTCACTATTATATCCGTATTCATAATATTAACATAGTACTTTTGTATCAATAGCATTGGTAATAACATTTTTATTATCTAGTAGTCCAGCTAATCTTTACTTCGTTTCTCACTTCATCTCGAAGTAATCGCAGATTTAGTAACAGCAATAATAGCACGTTTTTTTATTAATCAACGCATTATTATTCTCGCCGCAAATTTACAAGGCGATCGGGGATGCAAATTCAAGGCAAAACTATCACCCTTTTCACCGAAAAAATAGCTTTCTTTCTCTTTCTCTCTCTGTGCCTTTATGTTTACATATTTATACGTGTCAATACATGCGAGCATTTTCAATCTCTATCAGGAAGTAATTATGTGTATATATATATATACATATATATATATATGTATTTATATATATTTATACTTTTCTTTTGGTATGGATGCAAGTATATTCATAAGTGCAAATTATAAAGCAATCTTCTAAACTTTTCTCAGATTCAGAGCTCCCATCCTAGACTCGATGAGCTAATCCTTTTATTCACTATATTTGTTAGTTTTGCTTGGCTCAGGAAGAGTTTTTAAATGCATTGTACCTCAGTTACGTCTAATCAAGTCCAACAGTTAGCAATCAACCCTCAAATTATAAATTCACAAAATGAACTATTTTATTATCATTTCAGAAAGATAATTCAGGAGGAAGATTTCTAGACTCTGCGAGGATTGACTTTACAAAATCTTGGAATATTATAAAATGATAAATGATAACAAATTTCTATCAAGTAAACTAGGCATATCTCAGTCCGATAAGAAAAAATATAACTGAAAGTGTTCCGTGCTTTAACCGCTGTAAATTTAATCAATTTCGAAAACGATGAATTAAATAATATGATTAAATTGATCATTTTATAGATTACTGTTTGCATTTGAAAGAACTGAATACCAAGACCAACATTTATGAAAAAAATATGCCTACTTTCTTATCAATTTAAATTTTCAAATTTGAGA
>JAUEJJ010000042.1:14346338-14375344 GCA_032164275.1 Synergus coniferae | reverse complement strand
AGAACTGAATACCAAGACCAACATTTATGAAAAAAATATGCCTACTTTCTTATCAATTTAAATTTTCAAATTTGAGACTACATTTTAATGAATCGCGCTGGCCTTTCGAAACTAAAAACTAAAAATGCGAGGGACATCTTTCGAAAAATAACAAAGAATACACTCTAAAATCATATAGCAGAGCATCGTCAATTTGTGAAACATACCAACACACAAATACAACAAAACTTGTCCAGGTGTGTGTATGTTTCTCAATAATATATGTAATTCCTAATAATGCATTTACGGTAGCAATCATTGCACTTATAATCGTAACAATAATAATTTATTAGATAGTACTTGTAGCGCTCGTATATTACACGATTTGCATTTAACATATTATATTAAACTCGAAAACCCAAAGACACTCAACAAGTTAACAAGTCTTTGGGCTCAGAATTTTGTTTCTTCTCTCACAACTTTTTCTTCCTTTCCTTGGAGATTTTAACGAGAGACTAAAGCAGAAAGGCCAGTTTTGAGTTTCGATGACCATGAACAAAGTTACTTTTCAGAATACTTTTAAATTAATCTCTCGAATTACTAAATTAACTAGGAACTTAAATTTATCGTTTTTAAAAAATATATTCTAACACAGTAAAACTAACTTTTAAATATTTTAAAAGGATAAATCGTAGAGTTCTAGTGGAGAGAGTTTGTAAGAAAAATAACTTGATTTGTGGCCGTTTCAATTTGCAGAATGCATTTTAATACAGAGATTAATTAAGATTCTAAGGATCAATTTTTCACTCTCAGCTAAAAGAAATCGTTTCTCTCTAAGATATGAAACGCTGACTGGAAAAATCACAACTTATGGATCGAAATTTCACATAAGAATAGGTCCACGCATTCGCTTTATTTCTTTTTTCTTAAATTCCTATATTCACTCATTTCGTAACGAGAAAGATCGTTTATCATTGTTTCACTTGCTTATTAGCTTTCACAGTTCACTTTTCACGAAAAGTCTCCTGGTACAGATTCAGCTCGATGCTCTTCGAATCCAGCGGACCATTATTAAATATATTTCGAGTATTTATTTCTTTTTGTCAAAATATAAGAGTTGCTTTCGGAATATTCATAGAATGTTTTTTTTACCGCGTCTAGTTCTGTGAAAGATACTGTTCTATTTGAATTTGTCGTTGATCTATTATTATAGTATGTACAAGTGTATTATAGATATAGAAAAGTGAATTTTCTCTCTAAGATGCGAATTCCTTTCTTTACTACGCCTTGTATCTTAATCTAACGGTAGAATGTGTAGCTTTCGTAAAATGCAACTTTCACAGGTATCTATCGTCACTTTTGTTTTACCAATTTTCCAATGTTAAAAGCATTAATGCCAAAAACGCAATAGGCCACTTAAAATTCCTTTCGCCGGTTTCTACACATTTGAGTAATTCACTTTTAGTGTTTTTGCAATTGTTTTCGCTGAGGGTAGAGAAGTCGCAGGGTCTAAGAGGATCTTCTGGCTCGATTCCGGGTCCATTGGGTTTTTTTTTTTTTTTTTGAAGGATTAGAAATCGGCAGAAAAAGGCAACGCTAATACCGATTTTGGTAGAGAGCTAGAGTTGTGACGAGCGATCACTGCACTTCTCGAAGAAATTAGATTAAAAGTCCATTGTGCAACGCAGTAGATACAACATTCAAAAGGATCCATTTTTTTTAGAGGGACCTTCAGTATCTCTGCGTTTGCTAATAAAACGAGTGTCGTCATTGATACGAGTCTTTGTGGAAAGTATCGCTCTTATGGAAGATTCTTCGCCCTTCTCGTGAAAGTTCTTGACTTGCAAAATTGTTTTCAGATTTTGGCCTGGGAAGCAAACCACCTGGTAATGTCCTCATTTCTATGCTGTGCACCTAAAAAAATTACAGTTTCGTTAATTTTCGTGTTCACGATGATTCTAGAAAAAGTCCTAATTCTATTTCATTCAATTTTTTGAGATTATTGGAAGAAAATATCCACGTTCTTAATTACCGATTCTTCGCTAGCACTTGCATGAGCTGCTTGTTCCGCGAGAGCATTCACGACGGCATTTATCGTCTTCGATTCACTGCCCAGATCCTCTTCGCGATGAGCTACTAAGTTAGGATTCTTCCCAATCTTATTTAACCTGTAGAGAAAAATAAAATTAAGCGTAGGGAATGTAGGAATGTATACACCCAACGATTATTCATAATTGACCGTGAAAAGTTTAGCAGCCACATAATTCAACCAAATTTTATTTAACAGTGAGTAATTCTGTCTCAATCAAAATCGAAAAAATAGGTCATTTTAGCTATTGTTAAGACAAGAGCAGCACAATTTTGAAGAAATTTGAAGTGGTGCTAAAAATTTCAAAAATGACGGAATTGACGACAATTAAATAAAAAATTAGAGGCGACTGACAGTCGAACGATTTGTAAAAGCAGCAGCGTTATTCTGTTTTTATTTACAGCAATACTACATGTGCTGCATATAAGTATTACTGTATACAGAAGTAGAGACAGCAAATTCTCAACTCTTTTTCATATCTGAATCTAGCCTTCATAATATTTTACTTTTGAGAATTCGCTGTAAAAATTAGCATAAATAAATTTTGCAAGAGTATCTGAAATGTATAGAGCGTATGTAATACTTGTCGACGAGTTTGTTTACTGTTTGTCACAAAAATGAACTTTAGATTAAATATTGTAAGTTTTAAAGTTACGTTTTACTACTTCTTTATTGATAAGATTTTTGTGACTCTCAGTACAAGTAATGCGATTAAATTTCCAAGTAGATAAAGCCGAGTTTAGTCAGCCGATATTCTCAAGCAGTTAATATGAATATGAATCTTTTTCTAATTCATGAAAATAAGTTTGGGTGAAATATTTTTAAGCCAAATTCAGCGATATTTACCCTGAGATTTATTCGTATTTCTATTTGTGTACCATATAATCTTTGAAAATTCCTTTTTCAAAATATAAAATAGGAAAACGAAGAGAATAGAATCTCCTCTAGCAATTTTTAATTCTGGTCTTCAGTTTTTCAAAAAGACAGTCACACGATTTATATTATTTATTCAAACAAATATCGATTCACTCCACTGGAGGCACGTATCGAGACAGTTTCTTGGGTCTTGTTTCTTTATAGTAAAACCATTTCCTTACAGCCTCGGTCCTTTCGTACAATATAATACAATAATTATCCTAGACATGTATCGAGTAAAGTTCAGAGATAAATAGAGATAAGTTCAGAGAAAAAATGCACTTGTGCATGAGTGCGTGATATAGCAAACGTGATGGCATGATTGAACAATTGATAATAATTGACTGTACACAATGTAGAAATAGATGGGAGGAAGGGTAACGATCGACATCTATTTATCACACCAACTCGATAGAACAAACCTAACCAAAGTTTATACCTCTCGGCGGCAACGCTCTCCATGGTCCGACGCATTAATGGATATTGGTCCAAAACAGCGTTGAAATGATCCACCGAGAGGCTGAAGAGATTGCAATAGGTTTCAGCTCTAACCGAAGCCACTCTCCTGGCATTTGTTAAAAGACAGATTTCTCCAAAATAAGAACCGTCTGATAAGGACGTTGCCACTTCTCCATTTGCCATCACTATGTCGACTATTCCCTCCTGAATGAAGTACATCTTCGAGCCAATTGTACCCTCCTTTATTATTATGTCACCTAAAATATTTTATTTCACGTTATTCAACTCGATAAAATAATAATTGCTACATTTTCCAAGATATTGTGGTAAAAACTGAATTCTAACTTTGTCAAGGGTCATTAAAATAGTACCTTTATAATAACCTGATTTAATTTTTTCCCAAAGTTTTTATGTAAATTTTCTCAGTACCTATTATGAATCCCACAATATTTTAAAGTAATCACAATTTTTTATTGCTTTCGGTAAAAAGATAAAAAAGGAAGTAAAAATAACATAAAACCGTAGAAAAGTAATTGCTTTTACTCTAATAAAAAAAGATTGTGGTGTGGCTAGAAAAAAAATCAAAGTAGTTCGTTGTAATTTCACTGTAAATGTTTTATGAGACTTAAATGAAGATTAGCAGAAAAATGAAATACAATTTTTTTTAATCCATTACTTACATCTTCTATATTTTTTAGTAAAAATTGATTATAAACAGGAAATCTTATTACCTGGTTGGAAAACTTCGTATCTCAATTTTGTGACAACGTCTGATACGAAGTTCGAGTCCGCATTTGCAAAGAACGGTACAGATGCAACGAGCGATCTGCAGTTGTAGTTTATGACGTCCTACATTTTGAGAATAAATAGTAGATCATTAATGTGATTTTCATGAAGAGTTCTTTAATTAAAACTCAAGTTCAAAACCAGTTCCATCAAGACTTAAGCTCAAACTTTGGTTTCTGTTTGAAATTTTTCTAAGCTTGGTAGTGCATTTTTTATAAAGAATTGAAATATCGGAAAAGAAATTGATTTAGATGAGAAAAAAGAGAAAGATCTCAATAAAATAAAACAGGATACTCTCTACTGGAAATATGAAAGTAACGACGACTATTCTAAACATCTTAGGATATATACAAATTTTTGCATGCCAACCCTTGAAAGAACAATAATAGTCATGCCAACTGTTTATAAAAAGGGTGATTGACCTTCGCAAGACAAAAAGTCAAGTCCAAATGTGGCTGATCGCTGTAATTAACGAAAGCGTTAACTAATAGTGATGAACAGTCTTACCTCTCTTAACTTTTCCGAAAGCTCGCCGAGAATTAACTCCTCGTCGAAGAATTTCCCCTGGTAACGATGTTCGAAATATTCTGTAATCCTCTGCCTCATTTCTCTCGGCAATTTTCTGTAGGCCATGTATTCTTCCACTTGCTTCACCTATTATACAAAAAAATGTATTGACACTTGCTTTCTAAATAATCTGGGCAGAGATTGTAAATCTTATAAATTTCTTTTTAAGTATACCTTTTCACGGTATTGTCTTCTCGACGAATCCAGGGATTGGATGAGATTCGTCGCATGACCAAGAAACAGTGCGTAACACGTCGCACCACTGATCATGCTTAACATCGTCAACCACATGTCAGTCAACGATTGCGGTGGAAACCTTCCGTAACCTATACATAACATATGTGACATGGCTTTGAAAAGTGCCCAAGAGTATTGCTCCAACCAGAACGAATCCTGAAAAAAACATACAATTTTAGAATCCACATTCAAAAAAAAAAACTTGATTTAAATCAAAATTTTTATTTTAATAATTCAGAGTAAAAATTTCTTTATAAAGAAGAAAACTTTCTTTCTTTTAAAATAATTTTGTTTCATTCAAACAAAGTTTATTTGATTCAAACAAAATTATTTTGAATTATTTTAATTTAAAGAAACTGTTTATTTAATTCAAAAAAAATTTGTTTGAATTAAAGAAATGTTTCTTTGATTCGAAGAAACTGTTTTCTGGATGCACCAAAATCTACTCTCGTATTCCAAATCGATTTATTTTGGAACTCACTTGCAACTCGTTGATGGCAACCCAAGAATTGCTAGGGAAGCCTTGAAGCATTGGTACCAGAAATTGTAGACAACCACTCCAGTGGCCAATCAGGAGCATCATACAAATCAGGTTAAAAATCCGCATGAACACCGACGCCATATTCAGGAACTGCCAACAACAATTACCAGACTTTACTTTCTCACTGTTCATTACGTACCTGAGTTAACTAAACCCTTTCTGTTAATGGCATCTGAAAGCGTCGTTGCGTATAGTGTACAGCGAACAAGCTAGTGCCGTACAAAACAACTCTCGACCTCGCCATTTTTTAAATCTACTTTTGACTTTAATATTGAAAACACCGAAACGTTACACTTAAACTAATAATGGATACTTGAATGCTTTGCTCAAGCCTATTAAAAAAATCAGCCATCCCTAGTTCTAATTTCGAAAGAAATTCAAGATTTTTCATTGATATAGGAATGACTGCTTTCTCAATAGGGGAATCATTGCCAAACCTTATATTCTATTTGGGCTAGCAATCTCCCAGGCACTGAATGTTAACGACAAATACGAAAACACGTGGAAATTCGTAATCCAATGATTTCTTTAAAAATCGATACTCTTGACATCGATAATTACTGACATGTAGTTGTAAATTTGTTAAAGAAAGCATGCTACATCAGAAAGTACGCACGACGAGGTATACACAAACGGGAAACGAAAAGTCGATAAAATTGAAACCGTTAATGATTCTACGATGCTTTTAACAGAAAAGAAATGAAAATCATTTGAAAAATGTTGTAAGATCCTCACATCGTTTATACATAAACTTGATATGAGAATCTTTTTATATGTATAATATACACTATAAGCGCGAAAAAAGAGAGATATCTCAATTTTATTTCTCTCAATATTATTCAATATTAATTTGATTAATTTATACCTAATATCGAATATTTAAAATACAGTTTGAATCTCTCTTTTCTCGAAATAACGAGGATGATCTAAAAAATTGTCAAGAGTTAATGAAGCACGTTCCACGAACAATGTGTATGCATATTTCAGAGAAAAGTACATACATGCCTGTTCACAGAGACATATTTTCTTTATCGCTATTTAGTAGGACGATATATTTCATACTTCGAGAGAAAAGTTGTTTCGAAAGCGTTAAAACACATTTTTTAATGATCCTTTGTGCAATACAAGATATAATCACAAGTGAATAAAAAGTCTTTTCCCTCGAGTAATGCGAGAGTTTCGGTTACGATAAACCCGCATCACGCAGTTGCCTAATTTTTTCATCAGTCACCAAAATTGGAATTAGGCAACTGTGCTTTGAAATTAGATAACTGATGTAATTGCAAATGTGAATTTAACATGATTTTTTACTTCTTCAAGTTTATATTCGTAAGAAATCATATTCTTGACCATTCTTTTCAATCCAAATTGCGGGTTAAACGTATCGATTCCATAATCGTGATATTTACTAGCTCTAATAAAATAGAATGATCTGTGTTTTTAATCAACATGTTGCGTTTGAGCATAATGATGTACCAAAGGGGATGATGATCTTAGAAATAATTCACAAATAAATACTTTACCTGATCTAAAACTAATACACGTAGGCGCATCTGCTACATTTACAAAAAATGAATGTTTGCAGTAAGTCGTTGATGATAATAAACTTATGAATAAAATCAAATGAACATACTTATTATCAACAGCAACTAATTTTGCAATAAGCCAAAGATATACTTTTATAGCATTTATGTAACAGTTTCACAAATGTCACATAGATGTTACAAAATTATATCTGTGGTAATGGATATATACAGTCTACATGGTTTTAATTACATTTGACCTTTCAATCTTAAATATTGCAAAAAATCAGAGCTTTAGAAGCATCCTAGCCCTTATAAAATTCTCTAAATTCAAATTAGAGTAATTTGACTCAATTACGGAGAATAATTAATATCAGTTAGGGAGACAAATTTGAAGTTGTTGAAGAGGAAAATAATGATCATTAAAAAGTAGAATTTCTCCCAAAAAATAAATGCCTTGAAATGAGTTTATTATTTAGTGAATGAAACCACGTAGGCTGTAGAAATGTAATGTTTACTACATTAAAATAGGATGCGCACGTGTGATAGCGAGAGGGTGAATTAACGATTACTGCACTTCTCTACTGAACAGTCAATAGGAGTGAGAGTAAGCTTTTCCATGATGTAATATATAATAATCAATCATAATAATAATCATAATAATGACAGTATAAAGAACAACAACCAACATAGAAACAAAATGATGGCAACGAGAACGAGACGATGTACTCGTTAAGTCGAGTATTATAAATAACAATATTTTGCGGTAACAATCAACGGAAAACAACAGTGGGTCACAAAGCATCAAAAAGCCAAGCGATAAGCCAGGAAGCAAAGTATAAAACAGTCAGCCGAACAAAGCGCAGCTTCTTTATAATCAAAAAGCAAAGAGGATCGATCGCAGATTGGCGGCAAGGGTTGAGAGCTACATTATTTCTTTTTCTTTCTATCAGCAATTTTTCTACACTCTAATGCTTCGCTTTTTCACATTTTATTTCTGCTGCTCCTCGAAAGCGGCTACGTGTGTGCGACTCGCGAAAAGCGACAGAGAAGGGACGCCCAATCACGTGCGCAGATTCAGGAGTGCGCGCACCGTCTAGCGATCAAAAGCACATAGGGGGTTCTAAAAGGGAGGATTTGAATGCAAATGTTGAGGAATTTTTTAATGAAAATGTATGTATGCAATTGCTACATATTTTAATTTTATTAATTTCTTAATTTTCTATATATCGAGTATTTACTCATACCATTACGAGGATCCCTTTGATATAGAAAACCAATTTTAATTTTCGTTTGGAGAAGATTTAGACGTGATTGAAAGTTCGAGGGGGAGTAAATTAATATCATATTCATGGAAGTGTCTGTGCGATTTCCTAGAACATTTCCAAACCCCTTTTCCTAACCCCATCTCCACCTCGAGACTTTGCTTGCGATTAAAAAAGAGAAAAATGATTAGTAAAGTTTAATTGTTGTTTCACTGGGAGCTCCTTAAAGGCAAAAAACGAATAGCAGAAAGAAAAATGTCAGTAATAGTATTAGGGTTGGAATGAAGAGAAAGAAAGGAGATAGAGAGTCGAGATGATCGAATGAGCGATCGCGTGTTCGAAGATCGTTTTGGCGATCGTTGGCCTCTATGAAATTCAGGATCACAAGGTGATCAGAAGGTAATGAGGGATCGATGTTTCCTTTGACCCAAAAAGAACAAGTCCGGTTTAATCGTTTATTCTTGTTGCATTTTTTCATCGCTAGACGGGTGCCAATTGTGGTATATAAGCGTAGCCTATTGCTGCGGGAAATGTAATATGTATGCGGCGGAAAGAAAAAGCGAATGTTTGTAAGTAGAAACCAACGAGCCAATCAGCGTGCAGCTCTTCCCTCACGCCCTTGTTTCGCCCCTAATTTTTAAACGATGATGGAGGGGAGTTTTTTTCAGTTTCGAAGATTAGAAATCCATAAAATTGGAGAGCTGGAGAACTTTTATTCGGTAACTGTATTTTAGTGCTGGCAACTCCTACCATTTGAAGGAAGTCTGTCGAAAATTCCCAAGTTCGATATGGGCGATTAATAAAGCGATTGGAGAAACTATCAAGACACTTAGGTTCAGATGCGATGAAAAGTTTTCGTAGTTTCCTCGATATTACCGATATTCAAAATCTAAATGTAATGAGCGATTAATATTGGATTCTTAGAGTTGGAGACCGGAAAGTTTGTCAGAGATTATATATATTATACATTAAATATATGTATATTCGAATCAAATGAGCCAAGTATAATTTTTTCCGAAATGAAATAAAACCTTGAAACCTATTATTATTTTCGAAAGATTTGAGAATTTTCGACAGAAATAGAAATCATTATTTTAAAATGTATTATTTATTATTATTATTATTATTATTATCAGTTATTATTATTATTATTATTATTACGAAGAACGAGCGGCTTCTAAGAAGTCGTCAAAGACCATTCATCCGGAGTAGTTAGCGTGTCCTTTACCAACCAGGCACGTCGCACAATTTTCCCATTTAAGCCCTTAACATCATATGATGAAATTATCCCAGCAACGAGTATATTATTATAGTTTAGATAAGTATACTATATGAAACTGATCTCTTGCCCCGATTAAATTGTTTGACCTTAACACTTCTTGTAGATTGTTAAATGCAATTAATTTTTGAAAATTTCTTTAAATCCGACCACCAACAATAGAATAAATTTACTAAAGAAACATAATAGGAACAGTTTAGTGAACAGTATTTATGAAAATTTATGTCTCCAAAAAAGTATGGCGAAAATTCGAATATTTATTGGTAGGAGTTGCTCGTTTCTCATCTGGTCCTCGTTAACATTATTCTGGGTGACTTCCGCTGTAATATTATGAATTTTGGAAGGACCTTTCGGTTTGGTAATGCGTTTAAATTAAAGATTTGCCGCAGTATTGGATTTGACAAAAATTCGACATGGCTAGGTATTCTCAGGGGAAAAAAGATGCTTCCCTCCATCAAGTTTCGAGAAATTGGGACGAAATCATCTGTTACGAGAGGGCTGTGCGGGCAAGAGCTTGCGCGATCGTTAGGGCGGGTTACCTTAAAAATAAGGTCGCTTTTGCTGAAACCGGACTTCTTTTTATTCATATTGTCAGAGCTTAGGCGCCCCCTCCGCTCAGTGCGTTTTTTTTGTAGGTTCTGCAATATCTAGAAACAAAAGAAAGCCGGGACATAGCAAGACATAGTCAGAAGAGGACAGGTTACAGAAAAATCGTACAGAGAAGTAAGAGAAAGAGATAGACCGAAAAAAATGTGTTAAAGAAAAAGAGAAAATTGGAAAGGACTCTCATTTTGGTTATTTGAAAAATCATGTCAGTATAGGCGCTTTAATTAAATTTTAGTTAACGATGGCAGACAGGTTTTGCTCCTGCAGGCAATTAATTACCTTTCTGCCTTATGATATGTATGCAATTTTTAGTCACATGATTTGTAGCGGAAGCATTTTGGGGACATTTTTTATTTTCTTTTTCGACGAGTCTATAGGCACACCCAAATTTTACGAATTTGAGAGTTAAACGAAGTTGTTAGAATGCATAAATTCGAGCTGGTTAGTTTGAAATATTGTTATCAGGAATGTTTGAAAATTAGTGAGGTGAGCGTCACACAAAACCCAGAATTTATTATTCATAATCCTCTTAACTCAGCTTTTTTAAAAGAAAAAACATAAAGTTCTGGGATCTGACTACTATGCGTCGGTCAAACATTCTTTGGCTTATAAACTTTCTTTTCTGATTAAAAAATAATAATTAAAAATATGCTTAACTTTTCTTTTTGAAAACCATACTACAGAGACAAATTCGAAGTTCATTTAAGAGTAAATTTCGTTTTTTTTTTTTTTTGCGCCTCTCGAGTAGAAATTTAAATCGATCTTTAGAGAAACTAGAGCACTCTTTTGTAAAAAAGTCTGGAAATTAAATTTCTTCAGAGAAAATCTCGACAAACCAGAATGTTGTCGATTTCAGTATGCAAAGTATAGCACATATTTTGCATGACGTTTGCAGTGCAAACATTCATGTAAATTATGTGGTCAGAACTAGAGACTTTACACATAGAAAATCAACATCTTTATAGAAAATAAGACAAATTCCGATGAAAATTAATTGAAAATCTAGATTGCTTTTTAGATAATTTCCTATGAAGAAAAAAGTTCATTTCGAACTTTTTAATTACCAAAAATGATACATGTAAAAATTATTTCGGTTTGGTGTTAAGAAAATCATAAAAGAAAAGAAAATGAACTGTACAAGTTGACCATGGTTAGAATCGATTTTGATTTAAATAAAAACTGAGAAATAAATAAAGAAAAAGCCATTCTTCAATTCAGCAATAATTGTACAAGCGACAAGCGCAATTTATTTTCAAGTTTGTTAAAATGCAGCAAGCCCTCGGAAAACTCGAAGATATTTAAAAACAGATTTTAGTTCTTCTGGAATTTCAATTCGAAGAAATGGAGAAAAAATTCGACATTCGTACCAACTTTCCATGTCACCTGTGCCTTTTTCTAAAGGAAATAAAAAGTCTTGAAAAATGGGAAAGAAATGCAAGGAAATAAAGCAAATTGGTACAGTAATACAATTCCTAAAAGGATAAATCTGAAAATAAAGTTGGGTATTAATTGTTCGTGAAAAAAGAAGCATGCATACCAACGGAACGTAAATCTAACCACAGTGGAATGATTAAATGAAAAATGAGAAGAGATGACCTTTTCACGTTGATATTGATGTTTCACGTCAACGCATCGCGGCTCGACCACAGAAAACGAAATAAGAATTTCGTGCGAAATTCACATAATTAAACTTGTTGCATTCGAAACTAAAACTCTTTACACATTGTAAAAGTTTTTATTGAGTTGATAAAAAAAATATCGTCTCTTTATACCTTCCATTTACAAATTTTTTCTTCTGAAACATTTTGATATTTAGAATTTTTGGGTAATTTGAAAACATGTTGGTCAACTTGCACAATATAAAATCATAAACTCATTACGCACAAAAATTTAAAAATGATAAATTCTAAACTGTAAAAAACAATATGCACCAGATTAAGAAAAAAGGTAATTGAGTGGGAAGAAAAGTATTTTAAGTAGGGGCTACATTTAAAAAAAGTCAATTTGATTTATGTTACACAGAATTTCAGTTCTGCACAGAAAATTGCATTGAAGTCGAGTTTTAGAGTAAACCTATATATTCACAATTGCTATCCCCAGAGTTGGTCTGCATGACAAAGCTTCGATCAATGTCAGTGAATCATTCAAATCCATCTCTATAATATCCAATCCGGGGTCATACACACGTATAACTCAAATGCGTCATTCGAATGTACCGTAATTTTCGTCAATCGCCAATAAAAACGTTTTCATCAAAATGAAGTTTCGTGTGCCTTGATTTATTATCAAACAGACAAATCTGAACTGAAATTCATCAGTCAAATAAAATCAAATAAAATTCAAAAAAACTAAAATTACGTGGGGTAGAAAATTAAATGGAGAATAAATTAAACTTTCATAATCTGCCATGAAAATGAAAGCATCAAAGTTCCAAACAAAAAAGAGCCAATTTCCAATTTTGTATGGTAAAAATTTCACATATTTACAATTAGAGTTCTCTAACTTAGTATAGTTAAATTTTTAAAGGTAAATGATACAGTTGAATATTGTAAAATTTCAATAGTCTAACTAGTTCACTCAAACTCAAACAAAGTCACAAACATTTTATCACAGAGTATTTATCAGAATTACAGAAAGCTTCTAATATCGAACAAAAACTGTTTTAATTACAACCTTACCAGATTGTGATCTTACTTTTAAACAAGTCTACCTTTCTTTAACCTCTGCTTAAAAGTTTGCCTTTGTCTCTCGCTTTGCCTAGAAAATAAGTTTTCTAACTTTATATAATTTTAGGCAGCCTTTAAATGATATAGAAGTTATCAACTCTGTTTTCCAAACATGAAAAACTGTAACTTTTAATCAGAAGTAAAAGAATTGTTTAAATATCTAAATATCAGTAGTAAATACAAAATACTTCACAATCATGCAAATTGTAGGCAGAAAACTCCTAATCCTAATATATTTTCTCTTTAAACGATAACTATCCAGCCTATCTAAATGTAAATTATAATTCGTGTGTATTTGTCCATCTAAAACTTCTAATGCTCTTCAAAAGTTTGAATAAACATTTTTTTATTGTATTATAAAAGAGATGAAAATGAGAATTGGATAGAATCCATAATTCTCATTATTCAGTGCTCTATAATTCATTCCTAACTTTCATACGAGAAATCAAAATAAAGAAGTAATTGAAAAATAATTAATAAGAAAAAGAAACGATTAATCCCTTCTGCCATTTGGGATTAGTAAATTATTTTACATGTAAAAATAAAAATATTTATCTTGACAAAAATAAAGCCATACTATACATCACCCATTTGTTACTTTTCACACGGAGAAAGATTCGTTAATAACATGACGGATATTTACAGCTGCAAAAAGTCGTGCTTGCGTCAAAATATTAATTTGCAAGTCGGATAAAACAACAAATAACATCTAAAATAAAATTTTTATCCACTTGTACACCTACACATATTCAATAGACTCACAAAATATATAAGTGTTATAATTTGGATATCTTACAACTCAAGCACGTGCATTTAATATCTGAAAATCTTTTTATGTAAGTTTGATTTTGAATTTTTAATATTGTCTAACTTGAAAAGAAGGTCACCTTACATTATATACTTAAGCAAAAATTTTCTATGACTTATTAGTAAATTTACTTTCACAAAGTTAGATACTTTGTCGTTCATAAAAGTAAAATGTTAAAAAGTAAAAAGCGCAAATTTCATCAGCTAAAAGCCTCGCCTAACAGGGATAATATTTTTTAATTTCTTTGGAGGTACAAAACACATAAAAAGGAACCAGAAAAGAATTTTTCAGCATAGCAGTAGAGACCCTGATCAAAATATAAAAAAAAAACTTAAACCGGTTTCGCATTCCACAACCCAATCAGGTTTAGAATGGATATTATAAAAAAAGTATTTTTATATGTTAAAAGAATTGAGAAAGTAGCGGCTTCGATCGGAAAAAGGATTATTGAAATTTTTGGACCTGATCAAAGTTCTAAGAATGTGGCAATTATTCTAAAAAAAAAAATGGTGACCTTCAAAAAAAATTAAAATGTACCAAGAATTCTCTAATTATTTTAACATTATCCTCCTTTTTCTGTTTGAATTTCATTAACACCAATTATTAATTATATATCAACAGCATTCGAAAATAATTTGTCAGTCACGTAAACACTGGTGAACATTATTAACGCAATAAGATATTGGATATCTCAAGCAGCAAAAATAAAATATTTCGCTTGAAAACAAAAATAGATTGGGGTAGGAAACATTGGAAATGGGTTTAGCGTGCCGAAGAATGAAAAAGATAAATACAAGGAGAGTGCCGCTGTTTCCACGTAGCTCTCCTCTGGGCCTGGACAAACGAAAATTTTCTTACAAATCAGGCAGCTAACAACATAAAAGACAGCGAGCATTTGAGGGATAGGGGAAAAAAAATGGGGACACACACTGAACACGGGCACATTGCCAACAAAATTCGGGCAAATATCTGTACACCTAACACTCACAGGCAGACCTACGGTCAGATCAACCAATTTCTCGCTCGCAAAGTCTTACATGTCAAATATTTAGCCCAACACTTAATGCACTTGGCCGTCAAGCCAATCACATTACTTGTGCTCATTGGAACGACCTGTTGAGGAAATTAAACACGATGAATTCCAGTGAAGAAAGAAAGTAATTGTAGGTCCAATTAAAAAGGATTTATTTTTGTACTGATGAATGTGGGTAAAAAAAAAATAAAGACCACCATGTAATGTGATGAGATTGTGTACCCTAATTTATACGGATCAATTATTTTCAGTCTGTACATTTAGAAACTATAAAAAAAAAAAAAATAAAGAGTGTAAAGATTGTTGTGATCTGGGATATAGATAAGTAAAATAATAAGTTGTAAGAGTTCTAAATATTTGTTCTTGTTTACTTTTAAAGGAAGAAATGTATATGCAATGTAAGAACAAAAATGAATATCACATTACATGATGGTAAATTGTTTTGCAAATTGCAATAAATTTCCTCATCCAAGGTATAATATTTATAAGTTTATCACTATTTGACATGAAGTTTGCAACTATGTGTAAATTCGAACTCTTTATAGATCCTAGTTGTACGTAGCTTTCCAAAATACCCGACGAACATGACAACATGTCACAGCAAATCGTTCTCAGGACACTGACAAGGAATTAGCTAGCATGAAAGGTGGATCCGTTTCAATTTTCAAGTTACTCACTGAAATTGTGAGTAACGGAAATTTTAATAAATTTTCCAGGAATTTTGAGTAAAAGAGTGATCCACCTTGCACTTGACTTTCTTCTGAGCTACAGGTTAACAGCAGATCTGAGCAAGAGCTGGCAAAGGAAGCAAATGAAAAGAAAGCAGGCGTTGACGAAAATTCTCTGGTTCTCTGGGATGGCAAGGGTGTTGTGGTTAAATCCTTCAACTTTGTCACAAGAAAGAAGAGGCTCCGAGTGGATATAATGGCTTTGAGAACTTTCGGGAACGCATGGCGAAACAGATCTTGCTAACGCGACTATAGAGGAAAGATATTTGATTCGCGTGATTCGCATCAATTAACTTGTCAGCGGTGTTAAGTGAGCATTGAGAAGATCAGAATGAATGAATTATGTCTTATAGGGTGGTTTTTTTTTCCTCTAATATTGTAAACGGAGTTGCTCGGCTCATGATCAGTTCTGCTTTCCAGTGAGAGCTAAACTGGGTTAATATCTCATTGGTTAGACTGAGACGACAAACTATGCAACTCCTCTAAGGAAAAACCACAGTTAATAATCATCTAGCGTAGAAACATTGAGTTTGAGTTAACGAACGCTTTAATCAAGAAAGGGCTTTTCGCCTTGGTATCAGGGTTACTAGGCAGTCACACCTTGCTGGTTCGGTCTGGTTGGGGTGGTGTAGCCCGGCGCTCGTAGTGCCTCTCCGGCTGTTGATAAAGGGGGATCTGCAAACCCATTCGGAACGTGTTCGCAAAACCTAGTCTGACCTGGTATAGGGTCGTTTTCAGGGTCACGTGTAGCTTGCAAGCCACACGCGTGTCATTTAAATTGATTACAATAAAGTGGATAATCGTAGCGGCAGCGATGGTAACCAGTGGCGGCAGAGGATCTTCTATTTAAAAAAAATACTTACATCAAAGAACAAAGAGCTAAAAACTGAGGCACAGCATTTTAACAAGGAACCATTCTTCAAAACTATCTTTTGGAATCATGTACTCTTGAAAATTTTAAAACCACTTACAACAATCCTCTTGAAAACATATATCTCTGTCTTGATCACTATCTCTTCAACAAATGAAGATAGTCTAAGAAAATTAAACTATCTTCAGTTTCCAATAAGATATTGTAAGCAAAAATATTCTCAACAAATTTTTATCATTTGATAATGTAGGTTTGTTTGGGGAGTAGAATTTGGAAAGAGATTTGAATTCATCGATTCTGCCGCCATTGATATCAACAGTAGTAGTGGCAACAGTCATATATGTTATATAGTAATATTGATTTGCATTATTGTGACTTTGAGTTTTCTAGTGAGTTGCACTGTGTCAAATTTATAGCATCAAAGGCAAGCACAAAGTACGAAATACAAGGTACAAAATACAAATGAGGTAATTACAATACAAGAAAATATGTTGTGCTGTTATAAAATCCGTGTTGACTCATTCTTTATGAGATTTGAATTATCTTGATTGGTAATTATGTATTACAACAACAGCAAGGATAACGTTCATATTTAATTATGCAACAATGAGTAGAAAAGATCTAAAAGAGTAATCCAGCTACAATAAGCAAATTGGTGGAAAGGAAATAAAACTTTTAAGAAATTTGCAACATGCTGATTTAATAAAATGTTGCGTGAATACGTAAAAAGCATCAATTTATAAGATTGAGACTAATGTGACAATCGTTATAAACTAAACACCTTTTGATTCTAATTTTTATCGATATCTTCGATGTCGTTGATGTAATTTCATATTCTTTAAACATTTTGCAACCAAAAAAGGAACAATTCAGGAAATATTTTCAGAGCTAGAATTTCACAAATCCTTTTTTTTTTGTGTCCACGACTACTGTTTTCCAGAATTTTAAGAATCTTATATACTCAAAAGAGAAAATAGAAGCTATTTTCTCTACCTCGGGACAAAATTCATCTTTCGAGAAAATCAAAATTTATAAGACTGATTGAGGCTTATTTTGATCAATTTTGTCCGTTGGTAGATATATTACGACTCTTTGAAATGATTACATTATTATACAAACTACATTCTTAAATTAACGCATGTATTCTATAAAAATATCTACGATCCGAAAGTAAAGGATTTAGCAAGAAAGTTGAAAGTTGAATCGCCTTAAAATAAACCTATCAATTTCATGTTTTAAATAAAAGTTGCAGAACAAAGATCTGAGTAATAAATAATCATTTTTAGAAGGCCCAGAGAAAAGGATTTCTAATTGGATTGAAAGCCTGATTGCTTCGTTGGTCTGATAGCTGCATCATTGATTTTTTTGCTAATAATGGAATACAATCGCACATACAACTTCAAAAACCTGTCGTTTATACATTTGACATGCCCACTAATACTTTGTCACACATGAATCATTGACTGCCATTATTTTCTATCATTTTTATTTATTCATGCAATTAATATTTATATTTATTATTCTATTTTATTATAGCTGCATTATATTACAAACAATTCTATATATGAGGACTAAATATATTTGTGACAGATTGCCTTCATTTCTTGCTAATACTAATCTTTCCAGTGAATTCACACTTCAAAATTTTGGTTCACTTTGGGATAATTTGTAATAAAAGGAAAAAGTTAAGTGTGGACATGTTTTATTTTTACTGAATTTTGAAAATCCTAGGAAGAAATGCTCAATTGATCTAACTAAAGATCTTGTTAACTTTAAGAGTAGACAAAAAGTCAATATTTTTTCAATGTATCTATCTCTCTATCACCTATCAGTTTCAGACCCAGATTTAGATATTGAAAATTAATTGTGTTCATGCATTCTGTATTTATAATAGGGACAGAGACCTTTTCTCAGTGTGGACAAAAATAATCACAATCTAACGAGGTAGTCCAAGGGTCAAGGTACACGAGGGCATAAAAATGACTTTCAAATACTTTTTTAAGGGTATATATTACTTATCACAAGAGCAAATTGAACCGCCGCATCGTAGAATGGGATATAAAATTTTTCGGTCCGAGCGCAAACGGATCTTGACAATGTAAAAATAAAAAATTTTTAAATATTTTTTGATATTATGGAATTAGAGGAATTACTTGAAATAAATTTACAAAAATAAAGATTCAAAGAAAATTTTTAAAGGGGTGAGAAGTCATTGCTCTCTAGAAAATAAATTTTATATCCCGTTCTACGATGCGGCGGCTCAATTATGTTTCGTCAACTTTAAGTTCCCAATAATAAATATTTTTCCCTAAAACTAAATTGTCTTTAGCTAAATATACTTATTACTGTGAACAAAATGTTGGCGAAATTAAATTTGCTTTAATGGTAATTATTATATGCCTTTAAAGGATGGGAACATATTAGAAGCAGAAAACTAGATATTGGAAGGGTTTAGAACGGACAACAATACGTTTAGCAAAAAAAAGCAAAATTAGAATCTGTGTTGAAAAGTTGGACGAATACCAGCCGTGGTGGACTGACAAAAATGTTAGTGGATTTCGTATCGTTTCTCCATGTGAAAATTTGTATTCAACTTGCAGAATTATCGAAAAATCGGACAAGATTGTATACTATACTAAAATATAAAACGATAGCAGCTTTATCCACCACTGGCGTGAGATTTTCCCTTGCGACCTGAAGAGATTCGATTTATTTCGACGAGAAAAAATAAAAAAAAGAAAAGAGAAAAAGAAAGGGAGTCCTTTACCTTCGGCTTTATATAGTGGGCGAAGGTATTATTTGATGTAAGACAAAATTTCCTGAAAATCTCGATTCAAGAAAGCACTTGACCACTTGATGTTACTCTCGAAAGTCATTTCTCTTGAGAGTAGGCTGGTATTTACTTTAGAAATTTTTAGAAGGTCAAGTGTTTTCGAGAAGCAGTCGAAACTGCACGTAAAGTGGTTAATATAATTAATTAAAGCCGTATAGTGCTGAATCGGAAAGGGGAAAAATGTAAAGAATTTAATACTTACATAGACCTCTTCCCATTGTGAAACGTATCGCACCAGTCTCGATAAACGAAGTAACCTAACGAGTGATAAGAGCTTTGCGAGCCTAAGTATCCTGAGAGCACGTCCAGCATGCAAAATCTGGAAGGACTCACTGAAATCCTGAAACTGGGGCACGAAAAAATACGTTCAATATTTATTAGTTGATCCTAAAAACGGGTATATTTTACCGAAATTTCAAAATACATAGCCGCACTTTTTCGTTACAAATAGACACTACCTTATTTTAATCCCATAACTTAATATGAAAAAATACTTACTTGATTAAATATGAGGAAAATATAATCTAATGGTATGGAGGAGATGAGGTCGAGAAAGAACCAAGTCCTGAGGTAGTGTTTCGCGATTAACTTTGGATCCAGTATCACCTGTTCAGCATTATCTTGCTGCATTATACCTGAAAGAGAAAAAATTACATTATCTTTCGTCAATTAATAAGAGGGAATATTCGGTCTCTTCATCCTGTCATAAGCGAAATTAAAAATGCAAGTAATATTAGTAAAATGCATTTAGTGTATGTATATGCAGGTGAAACAATTTGGAAACGATTTGATGAATTTCTCCCTCTGCAGTTTACAATTCGACTAGATGGGGAAACTTGAGTTTTAATCTTCGGTGCCCTGGATTCTGCACACGAGAACCTAGCTGAAAATAGACTCGGAATTCGGAATAGGGTGACTCCAGTGAGCTGATATTGCTAAGGAGTTCCCACGGGGGCTGTTTCCGGCCATAACGACTCCAAGTCTGCCTCTACATCACATTTCAATGAAGTTAACATACCGTGGGTATAATTCCCACCTTATGGTATGCATGTTATATGAGAAACGTGTAAGCTGTGTAGTTTTAGCACATACTTAGTTGCCGTGAAATCACCGTTGAGCCTAATTTCTTGGGGAGATGAAAGTGCGATTGAACAACTGCAGATTTATACAATTTGAAATATGTAATTTTATGTAGATTTTTCAGTTTGGAAAGCTTTGTTTAAAACAATGCATTTTTTAAAACATCTCTTGAAATGAAAGACTCTATCTCACTTTTCAAGATCCTTTCAAGGGAAGATGTAATTTAAAGGCATAAATATGATTCAAAACATAAGACATCATAAAATAGTGGCGAAGACCTTGTCCTTGTTCATGAAGCTACAAATGGGTTAATGTTTAGTTCGCGAACTGGTTCGGGGCTACAAATCTTTCGTTTTAGCTGCAGAATTCACACGTAAGCTAGACGATGCTAATTAATATTCACAACATTTGTTGACTCATTCGAGTTTATCTACAAATCTGGATCAACAATTTGTAACAATTGTGCATTGTCGCTGTAGAATACAGTTTAATTTACAATGGTCTCTTCGACGTGTTAACTCGTGACCCAATTCCTCGTTCGTGCCACTCAAATGCACATCAAATTAATCCCTGAGTAATAACAAAATGTCAAGGAGTTGATATTCGAAAAGAATAACTTTGCTATTCTACAATTTTTCTCGAAAAAGTTCATAATTATATTTTAGATTCGTAGAGATCCACTCTGCAAAACTTCCAAGGAGTTACAGGTTTTCATTGGAGATATTTTTCCTTTGTGATTCTTAAAGAAAAATATTGTTGAAAGCGGTTATTTAAATTTCCTGTTTCTAGAATTAATGATTTGACTCGTAATAAAAAAAACTTTGATGAAATGGTATATTTTGCATTGTTGGTATTTATTGGTATTGTGGTGTTTATATACAAATTTCAGATGATAGACTTACCAGTCCTAAAGTTGACAACGAGGTCTATAAGGAATATTGTGTCGGAAAGGCAGTTGAAGGCTATCCACCGGGTGCTTAAGTCGTCATTAAAAAAACTAATGGCTACCGGCAGAATAATTAGATTAGCTACTAGCAGGAGCAGCATACATAAGTCCCAATAAAATCTGAAAAAGAAAAAGGAAATCTTATCAATAAGTTGTCAATTTTTTTCTTCTTAATTGAAAATTTTCAACTCTTTTTATTTCATCCAATCGTTCCTGTAAAAACAAAATTGACCCACATTTTCAACACGTACTTATTCTCAAGTAAAATAAAATAGTGATGAGCAAAAGCAAAGAGAAGCATTTTGAAACTTGAAATGCTAAGGGTTTCTACCTTCCAAGTGTGAATTTGCGGTAGAGAGGTAGATTCTTATATAAAGTTGACATAGAAATTGATCCGGAGAATATATATATATATATATATTTACAATGAAGAAGGTCGTTACTAAAAAGTGATAAAAAAGATTCAAAGTGCTTTTAAAAAGAATTTTTAAACAGTCCAATTAAAAAAAGTTTTAATGGAATCAGAATAAGATACTAATTAAACTCCCGCTTTATTAAGTCCCTTTGCATTGGGGAAAGAGCATTAGAAAAGTTATATTTTATTTCATCCAAAATATTTCAATTTTACATTTTTATTCAGTCCATCTAATTTTATTTTATTTCGCTAGGTATTCTAATTTGTGTTTACTATTTACGTTTATTATTTCTCTGAATTTATCAATTTCGACCCATTCAATTCAATTTAGATTCGCTAGACCTTCTAGTTTTTGTTTACAATTTCTCTTTAGGTATTATCCCTCCGTTTGGCCTTGAAGCGGAAGAGTGATTCCATTCGTGAAGTTTACAACCTTTGGTTCTTTGCCTATCAGTTCGTTTTTCACTCTAAATTGGAGGATTGCAGGAAAGTCAAAGTTTACAAGAAGAAGGTATATGAATATTACTTTATTTAAAAAATTATTTCATTTCTTTAGATTTGATTTGACTAAAATTGTTAATAAGTCGACATTTTATCATTTCAGAACCTGAAGGAAGCTGTACTTTAAGGTAAGTCCTTTTTAAAAAGTAACCACTATCATGCCAGAGCACGATGGCGTTCTTTCTAGTACATTATTGCGTTTTTCGTCTGCGTTGACCTTGGTTTCCCCAGGAATATTTTATACATTCCACTTTTATGGTTCTTAGAAATTAGGTTTGTTCATTTTGTCAGAGGCTTTCTCGCTCGGTTCATATCTTTACAACTTATTTTCTTGAAATTGACATTATTGAATTAACATTAACTTTAGTTTCATTGAAATTTCGAGACACAAAATAAAAAAGGGTGTCGTGATTGCTACAGGAAATAGAAAATGCTACTGCTGAAGAGCGAATGCAGGAAAGATAGAAGATTGAAAAGACATTTGTTTGAAAAAAAAAACTGTTTTAAATGTCTTCTATTGCAATGAAATATAGTAGAGGTTTCTGAAGAGGACATTTTGCTCCTAGTGTCTTTTTAGCAATAATATTTCTCAACTCATCTACGTCAAAGTCACGAGTTTTAATATTTCTCTGTTTTTTTATCAATCATTTGAAGTGGAGTCTGGTCACATGAATCGTCATATGCTACTCGGAACGAATCTCTCGATTAACCTATGGATCGTCCGTAAATAACGACCAACTACATGCAAGAGAAGGATAAAATAACACACAATATACACAATGAGGCATTTCTGTTTATTTCTCCTAGTGAGTACAACAATCGAGAAGTGTCTGTAATGTTTTCATATGACAGGAAAATAGAAAATATTTCTAATAAGGGATCCGGTTTATTAAGTAAGTGAAAACATGAATAACAAGCGGATACTTTTGTATAATTTGCATTGTCATAGAAGACAAAGAGTGAACGATAAAGTTTAGGTATGTGAACTACGATTCTATGATTATATTCAAATTTCCGTTGCAAACGAAAATAATAACAAAAGGAAAATAGAGCATAAAGGGAAAATACGCATTGCCGTCAGCAGAAACCGAATTGGAGCATAAAGTTATAAACTCTGGCACACGTTTCATTATTTCTGCATTATGCACTGCAGCACGCACATACATATGTGGACACGAAACTGTATAATACCCTCGACCAATGATATTAACGACCGTGTTTATTAGTTGGTCAGTATCATCCGAGTGTTGGAACTTAATTGCGGAAATGTCTTCGAAAAAGGCCACGAAACAGTTACAAAATTTTATAAGATTATAATCTTAGATTATAATCTTATATATCTTAGATTTTTATCGAAAATTTGCCTTTCTATGGGTAATGAGTTCTCTTAATTAAAAGTCAAACTCGCGAGATGAATAGATCAGATATTGCCATGAATCAATGTAAAAATTCAATTTAAAACGATTGCAAAAAACAGCATCCAAAACATTTTCCCTCGGTTGCGTCGGACCAGGATTCAGATAACATTTCCGATAAAAGCATCAGAATATATGGAAATGAGCAAGATGTTCATGCAGAAGAGTAAAGATTTGGAGAGAAAAACAATTTCTGAAAGCTCGGCTTTAATCAGTTTGGTGCAGCTCGACTCAGCAGCATTGGCCCACTTTTCAACCTAATAATGACGCTACATACAGGGTATGAACATCTAACGCGAAGGCTAGATTCTACTCGCTGCACATATACTTTATTCCCATACATTCTTTGCAAACAATTCTTCTGCTACATGTGCCAAATTTCGTATGAATTATTGTGATTCTGCACTTGTACAATAGCAGGTAAAAAGCCGAAACAGATCTCGCAAGTAAAGAAAATTTGATCCCAAAAATTGATAAGGGAGAAATACAGAGGATGTCATAAGCAAGAATGTTTACAATTAAACCAATTGTATTTATAAATTGTTCGAAACTATTTTATGGCTTAAAAATAAGTCTACAATCAAAATTAGAGTTTGTTGTTATATGGAAGATCCAGAATTAGAGGAGGGATGCAGAGAGAAGGCAGTAAAACGAGGAATTTGCACTCGATTGCTCGAGGAAGTAATGTGTGGTTTACTTGCTTGGATCTTAGATTTATAGTGTATAAATGATTTGAAATATAACTAATCTTAGTATATGAAGATAAATTGACCAAAAGGTGCATTCCTGAAATTATATCGTGAGTACATAAATGAAGAGAGTGTTATACTATTCAAACCTCTTCACTTAATCTCTTCGATCTAACTTAAAATGGGGTGCTATTATTTTAGTGAAGCAAAAATATTTCCAAGAATTATAAAATATAGGAGTTGGGATATCATTCTCCCTCGAATTTTCCTGTATCAGTTTTTCCGAGTATTTTGCTCTGGAGGAATCTTGAAAAAGATACTATAATGTATGATAAATTGATATTTAATTAACTTGGGTTGAGTAACATCGACGGTTATATTGACAAGTAAGATTAATTATCTTCCTTTTCTGTTTGGAGGTATAAAAAAAGTTGCATAAGAATTTCAGGTAGTTTTTGATCAAGCCATTGTCAATCAACCGTCTTCCGAGCCTTGAATTCGTTTCCTTTGATCGATGAACTTTCTAAATTGGATTTTGTGAATAGGGTTCTTGACCGATCTATTTCGCGAGATTTTTGCGATATAGTAAAACATGCAACTTTTAAAAAGTGAATTAGATTACTTCTAACTCATACTTTCTGTCCTTGAGAATATTATAAGAATAGTTTTTATTTATTTTTGATTGAAAAATAATCTTAAACTCACGGAAATTCGTGATCGATCTTCAAAATACAAATCTGATTAGATGAAGCACGTTCGATTTTATTGATTGATTTTTTTTTTTGAGAGAGAGGTTAATTTAATTAATGTAGCAATTCTCTGCTACAACTGAAAAAATGACGTTGGTAGGAATTTAAAGCAAGAGAGATAGATATTTTGTTGAAATTTTAAATTAAAGAAAAAGCATATGTTTACTGAAAGTTTAGGTGTTGAGGAAATCATCGTTCTCAATCGACAGTAGTTTAAAAATTCATGAGGAACGTCCGATTTAACACGAATATTCCAAGTTTTTCCAGTTTTTCGTCGGAAAATTTTCGAAGGACGTCACTCATCATGACCAAATCTACTGGAATAGCACTTGCTCGACTAGAAAATGGAGATTTTTGCAGAAACTCTGCTCGTTTACGTGGAATATCACATCGCGATCGTTTTACATGTTAAAGTCAATGCGCAGGTTCTATTGAGTGTATATACGTTCCTAAAGAGAAAATATTAATCAAATCACTCTGGAAATATAATATTAGTATAATATAATAACAAGAAAAAAATTATTTTTTTTTTGTTCTTATTCATCTCGAATTATTCAGACAAGATGTTTTAAGTTAATTAAAAGCTTTCAATTTAATTAGAGTTGTCACAAATTAAAATACATTTAATTAAGGACCTTTTCATTTTGACTCATAATAGAGAACATTCTCTGTTTAAATACCCAGATATTAGGTTTTTTTGCAACCAGTCTCTTAATAGAAATAAAAAGTGATCAGAGTCCAACCACTACTTCATCGTTTAAATACGAAAATCATATTTAAAAACCGCAACTTAACGACTCGTGCAATATGTTTCTACTATAATAAATGTAATTTACGGCTGCGACAAACATGCATGCCTTTTAATGAAATACAGTTGACTTTTGTGGATTTTCATGTTCCCATTAGTAATTTTATTTTTTATCCCTCAGGAGCGATTCACCTTTATTGTTATAGAACACTCGTTGGGAGAATTCTGACAAAGCGTAACAGTCTTTTTATAACCCATATTTTAAATTAGATAATAAATTAAGAGTGATACAGGATTTTTTAAAGTTATTTACTTTCTGTAATCTGTACACTGCTAGACTCACATTTAAAATTCTTTATTGTCATGAAGTTTTAACATGAAATTGTTTAAAAATTTGAGTACACTAACATATTATATTATTCGTATACATTGTTAACTTGTAACCTGGATTTGAATTTCAAAGATATAATAGACACCTGAGACTGACAAGCAAGGAAAGTTCCTTTCCTTCTAATTCTAGTTCTGGAGTCAGATGATCGCTTTTGCTCATCTTCAGTTTCGCCTTCTGCTCATTAATGTTAGTCTCTTAATGAGCATTTCCTTAAAGTTTGACACTTAGCAAGAATTTCAAAGACACTCGTCTTCCTGTTATTCGAACCTCTGCTTCTCATTAACTTGCGGTTTTTAAATATCTTGGATGTCTCATGATATTTTTTTGATTTGGATATCTCGGATTTGCATAATTTTGATTCCTCGAATGAAATTCGACAAGTGAAAACGGCTTCGTTGAGGGCTAAATGAAATGAAAATGATTGATTTTGATCGTAAGAGTAATTTATAAAAAGGGAGTAAATACTAAATCATGTCAGTAGAGAAAGCTGAACGAGAAATTCATTCTAATGGTCGTTTAAAAAGTTAACGACAAGTCATCTGCATACATCCTTGTAACGGATGGAAAAGATTGAAAGCTCAATATGCAAAGTCACAGTTATAAAACATTCGTATAACGATTTCAATCGTGAGCCTTGAATAACGCACTATTTTTCTAACTGGCTGATGTAAATTATTTTATGGGTTTTTTCCGCTATTAATGGCTCAGTCTATCGGTCTACAAATGGAAGTGCAGTCACTTTGCAATCACTTGAAATCACGTTGCAATCATTCGCAATCACGTAAAATAAATTCAGCTTAGTATAATTTCCAAAGATCTTAGAAGGAATGAGTTGACCGCCACATTGACTATTACATTGATATGTTACAAGCCATGGGAATATAATATAGTGTTTGCCAACAGCTCGCAATTCGACAGAAGTACCAACACGGCCAATTCTGTGAAAGTGTTATTGGATCCTGAAACTCGAATTGCAGCTGGAAACCATAAATTTTTATATGATTGTACAATTTTAATAACCGTATAGGTAATAGGTATAGATGTTATATAGGAAGATGGAGTGCATTGAAAAATGTGGAAGATTAGCAACTAAGTAAAGTTTGCAAAGAGCGTGGGTGAGTTTTAAGTGGAGGTATGAATAACTCCTGTGTGTCAATTGAGCCCCATTTTCCGTATTTAATTCTACCTCTGCTTTTATTAACGATCCAATTAAGTCCAGAAGTTCAAATGTAATCTAGTTAATAATGTTTGAGGTTTCCATTTACAGACTGCTTTTCGCGAAGAATGCGGAAGTAGCCTCGAGAGCTGATATAACTGTGGCTTAGCCAAGTATAATATTATGCATTAGACAGTATGATAAAAAAGACACTTTTTTTACACTAGGAGAAATACAAAAATAGTAAGACGTGAGTTTTATTTCAATAAGAGAAACTTCTTATATAGGGGGAGCTACATATTATTCACATAAAATATTTAATAGAGGGCGTTTGAAATGCTTTTACTACTTAAAATCGATTAAATGTGTAATGGAATACTTAGTAAAATATGACTATGGCCAAGAGAGTACACGCTTTATCAAAATCTGTCGACAATTTGTAATGTTTAGCAAATGTATACAAAACAATATGTATACATGAGTGCACCTGTGGTTATATCGATTAGCGTTGATCACTGTGAAACGACACTCATACATAAACACACAAATAAGGACTATATACTATACAGTTGTGCATGAGACAATGCAGCCAGGTCGACTATTGTCTATCAGAGGATGCTGACATAACCAGAAGCAAGTTCCATTCATTTTATGGACCCCAATGATACTGCGTATACTTTTATATTTCTATAAGAAATATTCTATCGTTGATATTTATTCTCCCCATTTAATGTGTAGTCTTTTGAAAATTTGAAAATAATGAGATGAAATTTCAAAATGAAAGCACAGCTACATTTTTCCTTCTCTTTATCTTTTAATATCGTGAGGAGCTACTTCATTTCTTTTCATCCGAATGATACAATATTTACTTTATTCAACTCATATACGTGCAGGAATGCATAATTTTCAGAATGTTTATAATAATTTGTATGTGCTAATTAATTTCAGTTGGTAGACATAAATTCACTAACAGAAACTTTATTCTTTCATTAGTTTTTAATTTTTGAACTAAATACTTGAACAAGTTCAATCAATTCTTTTGTAATTAAATCTTGAAGAGAGACAGCAGGAAAGTTCGTAAATTCAAACTTAATACGTCCATTATTCTATGAGGATCAGTTGGGCACTTCCTGCCACAGAAAGAGGAGAAAGATGTTTCCTAAGACTCTAAAAAGGAAGTCAGAGATAAAAACAATAAAATGTTTTGACCTGAAAGTTTAGTGAGAGGAAGAGAGAATGAGACTGCACAGTGGGCGAGGGTCACGGCCGAGACTGTACTATCGCTCAAAGTGTTATCGCTGCAATGGACAGGGATTAAGTAATTAAGTCATCTTAATTATATCCCTGTTAGATTCATTCTCACTCGTACGGAGACAACTCCACGTCTGAGCGTTAATTGCCATTCAGAAAAAAAAACCACTAATATACCATCATATCTCTTACGAGCCATTAGTTGACGGAAGATACTTTTTCCCTCACTTAAGTCGTTGTTCAGCAAAGACACTCACGTGATAAGCACGTTAATCAGCTTCAGTGAGCAGAATAATCTAGGAATATCCGGAAGCTAAGAAAAATTCTCATTCAGAATGTCATTTAAAAAAATTGTATTAAAATTCAGTGTTCGTAATTAAAATTCAGAATTTCGTAAGTCCCGAAAATCTAATGTAATTA
>JAUEJJ010000042.1:14334343-14346238 GCA_032164275.1 Synergus coniferae | reverse complement strand
TGTAATTATAATAAATTTACATTCACTTTAACTTAATAACGTATAGTCGGTCTTTGTACACAAGATCAAATTAGGAGATTATAAATAATTTCTAATTTATTATGGATTTTCTGTCCATGTGAGGACAAAAGAACTAACTGATTTTGTAGAGGAGAAAAAATGTAATGTATTTTGTTAAGAAGCAAGAAGAAAGATCTTTAGAAACTATTTTCCAAGTTATTATATATTTTTCTTTCAGGACAAGGAAAATTAGAAAGCCTTGGTAAATAGTGACATTGACTTTTATTGGCTCCTCGTGCCTGAGGTTCACATTACCCACTTCGCAGCAATTCATTGATATTTATTCTTGACCGTGAATAAGGAGCACAGATGTCACTTTCTCAAGAGTAAATAGCGAAGTCGCTTAATCGGATGTAAATGAAGCTAATAGAAGCAAAATTATGCGAATAATATTTAAAGTTTGTCAAGATAGCTTACCACAAACTTTAGGCAACACTGTGACTCAATTTATTATTTTATTTCATTATTATTTCACCTATTCCAAACACTATTCTCAAACACTTTTTTCAAAGCTTCTTTACAAATTTCTTTTTTAAGCTTCCCTCAATTTCAGAGACTTTTTCCAACCTTTTCTTTTATAAATTCGTTTTACAAACCCCTTTTACAACCCTCTTTTCAATCCCATTTTTCCCGACCACTTTTCAAAACACCTTTTTCAATTCGCTTTCCCCAACCCCTTGTCCAAACTTTTTTCCAATAGTATTTTCCATTAGTATTCTAATAGTATATTATGCACCAAGGGGAGAAAAGTCCCCTTTCAGCCTTTGTATGCTTATGAAGCGGAGTTAAAGTTTAATTTAATTTTAATTTACTCTCTACTTTTTTACTTTTACTCTTTTACTTTTTACGAAAAATAGCAGTTTTAAATTATAAATAAATAAATCGGAGGTATGCGCTTTCGGGAACTTTATTCATCATTCCTCTATAGCTTTATTAGTTAACTTTGTTATAAAAAGTATCTTTGGGATTCAGTATGATCCTTCCGGATGTTGAGCAATGTACGACCATGGCCCAGTGATATGTAGATTTCTATATAGGTGTTCGTGAAACTTTCGTGCACTATGTAACTTTATGCACATTCCATTTACACACATCTACACTTATTGTACGTGTGCATGTACTCTGTATAAATATATAGTTAGATCTGGAATATGTAGCTGCAGCAATAGCTATAGCTGTTTGGACAAGAGATGTAGTTGGCCAAGTGTTACATAGTGCAGGAATCCCTCTTGAGATTACCTCATTTCTGGCAGAGACGATCGAATCGAAGGTCTCAGGAGAATCAGAAACGAAACTTAATTTCAACCTGGAGATCAACCTTGAAGGTAGAAAGTCATGGGCATTTGAGGATGCGGATCGAGGGCATCGAGGGTACAACTCGAGGTGTTAACTCTGAGAAAATTATGCAGTCAGTGTAGCAATTGCAATTCTTATTTATGGTCTATTTACATTTGCTACTATACTCAAGTAAATTAAAAGAATTGTGATTTCACCCATTTCTGTCGAGCTTAACTTTTACTTTCTATGATATGTAAATTGAAATCGCGCATATTGAAAACAGTTGAAATCTAGCAATGATGCAATGATGTTAGATGTTTAACCTTCTTTTCAGAAATACAAGAAGTGAAGAGCAAATAGAGTCGCTCTTTATTACTATAATTGTCTTTATGTGTGAACGTAAACTCATTTTAAATTAAAAACTACTCATCCGCGTGTTGGCGTTGATCCTATCATTTTCCATTATATCAAAGTCCACCTACATTGTTTGCATTAAAGTGTACGAGTGCTTAATTGTCTCGACGGACACAGATTGTTCGTTAGCTCTTTTCTTGATGACGTTAGATTAATGATCTCTTGCATTAAACTTCCAAGATGCTCTCATTGTATTTTATTGATGAGTTTGTTGATTTTGACAAGTTACCAGTATAAACTGGTACTGGCACACGCAGAGTAATATCTTAAAATATTAATTTTTTGTTGCAATATTATCCTTGGGATACGACCAAGAGGATAAGAATACAAGATCATTCATAATCAGTTTTCATAATTACAATTTTAGAAATGTCCTTGTATTAAATGAAAGCTCAGTTTCAGTATTCTGAACGTTTGTCATTAATTGAGACAGTTCGAGTATAAACCAAAAATACAATTAACCTCTCAATTGACTTAATGACATAAAATATGATAAAATATGACTTTTGGTAATATCTGACGTTCAACTTATTAATAGTTCTGAAGATAAAGTTATATTTCATAAGTATTCATGTGACATGAATACTGTAATGACTTTTGACATACAAATATGTAAGTGAAGAAAAGAATACTGTAACCCCAGTAATTTTTTGTAAGCTGCATATGTTATATTTTTATTTGCATAATTCTACTAGCGTTTTAAGTTTCTTTAAAGAATTTATCGAACATTTTTTTCACACTCAATTTGGAAGCTCCTATTCCTTGGTTAACTGCGTCGTTTCGAACGTGATGATTTTACGGTGGCGATCTCTCTAGACGAAGAATATATAATCTGCATTTTCATAAAATGTAAGCGATACTTCAGCTAACGAGCGTATCACCAGGCCATTATCTCTATGATTCGCATGAGTAACATTTATACATATATTGAAGTAATTTAAGTCACCGTAAATCATTTTCCTTGATTTTTTCATCAAATGAGGGCAAGCGAGACACAGAATTGTGTCTCACAAAAATGGAAAACCGTCAATTATTTTCCACACATGTGTGTCTCTCTTGCTCTTATTTGTTGATGTTTAAGATTCTTAATGAATAAGAAAGACAGACAATCAATGGTTCTCCGGCCCTGTACATTGTATAATGATAAGAGACAATGTGAAAATAAATTAAAGACAAGATATTCGCAGAAAAGTAATTAGATGAGTTTTTGCAATTTGTCAACGCGGACATTCGTCGAGCTGGGATCGATTATGTAATTGAATTGAACGTTTGTTTGGAATTACTAGAGAAAAATGTGTCTTAGACGATACCCTGAGTAAGATGACATGTTTAAATGACACATTGTGATTTGATTTGATTTACCAGCTTCAACACGATAGTACGAAATCAATAACAGAATTAGAAAAAATGATTCAGTTTAATAGGAAAATATAAATTGAATAGATTTTTTAATAAATTTATTTACTTATTATTATTTGGAAGTGAATTTTTAATTAGTCTGAAATTTGTGTATTGAAATTATGCAAGATATGAAATTTTTAATTAAAAATAATTCTCAATAAAAGCTTCTTAGCTAAGATTTACATTTGTTCTCTTCTCACTTTCTGTACGGAAAATTTAGCATCTGCTTACAATACAATTCTGGAGGTATCGCCTTACTCGTGAAGTCTATATCATACGCTAAACCACATTGTCGCAATTCTCATCACGCGTTATACGACATACACACCAATGCCCAGCATCTCAAGTGGATCCAATTTTATGACGCGCTTCAATACAGATCTTCTAGTCCTGCATACCTTGTATCTCCAGACCAGATAGTTAATAAAAATAACAAGCATTTTTCTCTATAGAGAAATTTCGACACATATATATATATTAAGTTGATCCAAAAAATAAAAATTTGTGTGCATGCCAATATTCACCCTGAAAGTTATCAGAGTACCTAATGAAACTTGTAGGGGCCTTGTACGAGTCTGTTGCTCTAATAGGTAGTTTAAAAATTTAAACAATATTTTTCTATTACTGCTGTGAACCGCTGCAAGTCGGTTGTACGATAAATGTTATCACACCCCATTTGCTGATATGCATGGTAATAAGGTAGCACAGAAGGTCAAAAAATAATATTACGTAATAATAATAACAGAGTTTCTAAATGAGTTTCTAAATCTTCAAGTAAAGTATTTATTATTTTTAAAATTACGTTTTTTCCAGTTACATGAAACAAGATTTTATCCCGATTTTGTCGTTGGAAACATATATGAAAATTTTGTTTCTGGAAAATGATTATCTTGATAGAAAAGAGATTTAATGAGACAAAATTCAATTAGATTGAATAACAAGAAAGACTATTGGAAAATGGAAGTTTGCAATTCTAATGCATGTTCAGAATAATTCGATTAGAGAATCTGATGTCTATTTAAATTAGTATGAAGAGACTTCACTTTAAACCGGCAGTAAAGCATTGTTTCTTCGTGAGAAAAAAAACGGTATAGGAAACTAATTATACCTCTGCATAAATTTGAATTTAATGCACTTTTCTTAAGAAATATTGAATGAAGTACTGTTCCTTTATTCGAAAAATGTTCCAGAAAATGATTTATAATCTTCATTTATATACCATGAATAGAGCTCTAATTGAACAATCAGCAATTATGTTGCTAAAAAATAATAATATAGCTTCAAATAATTAATGGACGTAAATTTCTTTTTTGTGAGCTGTCACAAAATAATTAACTAAAAAGTAAAACGTATGATTCTCATTATTCTTTTGAAAAAAAATTTCATTAGGTGTCTATTTTCGGAAAATTAAAAATTCAACTGCAGATTGAAAACTTGACATTAAAAGTGCTCTTTAAGTCGTGAGAATATTAGACTCAGTTAATTTATGAAAACATTACATCAGAGGTGACGATTGTTAATTAATACAGTAACTGAATCTTAATAGAGATGAGCGAATACACGAACATATTTTACAGCTCTTACTAATTACTGCAAAATTGTTTATGAACAGTTTGAGAAGACAGAAGATTTATTCTTGCTGACGTCATTAACGTCTGCTTTTATTTGAGTTCAATTTTTTTGAATTTGTTTGAAATCAATTGTATTATTTGAATTTAATAGAAGTTGTTTCGTTTCACTTGAATTTGTAATTACTCAAACTATAACTTTTAAAATAACTTGTCTCTTGGGGTTGGGAATTTGGGGAGTCACTCCTAAAAACTGATTGCTATATAATAATAATAATTTTAAATGGTTCAGTATTAAATCGGAAGTTTCCAAACAATCTGAGTTCATATAGGGTAATAAAATACCAGAAACTTGAATCCTCAACTCTGGTGGAATGATATTAAAGTCGTTGAGAAGCTTTTGTCTCACCCATTGTGGTGTTGCATTCTTGGAGAGAATTATATGGACTTGGAAATGAGCTTACTGGGTGGTGGTAAGATACGAGATTGCACAACGTGGTTGGCTCTTAGTATGATCAAACAGTAGCAAGAGATATCTTAATTGACCTGAGGTAATGAATGAATACGAGCTGTACTTACATACGTATTGCACAGCATGTACTGCATCAAGCGTTTATATCCCATATAAGGAATCATTATTTTGTCTAGTAACATGCTGTTTTAATGGCTCTATCTTGGAACGAGATGAACTGAGGGCCCTGCAAACTCTATTGTTACTTCCCTCTTTGACAAATTACTTCCTTTTCTCTGGAAAATGTCATTAGTTCTCTATAATTGTGAAAAACTTCAATTTCAATGACACTCAAACTCTATTGATCTTTGGAAGTACTTCGAAAGCTTGCAGTAAATAATGGAAATCTGAAAAATAATCCGGACTAAAAAGACATTTTCGAATGAAAAAAAGAGCATTTTCACGTTGATCTAATATTTCTTCCTACTATTAATATTATTATTATTATTATTATTATTATTATCATCATTATCATCATCTCATTAAACAGCACTTTTTTCTCGAGTGGGTTCTTTTCATCTTTTATTGTTCTATTCGAAATAAAGTGTCACGACATCGATTTCCATTTTCTTGATCAGACATCTCGGCATTAGCATCCTTTTTACCTTGACACTGTGCCACTCTCGAAAAGCGATCTTTTCTGAGTTGCATTGCTTGAGAAAAACTCGTCAGATGAATGCACCCCACTTAACTCTACCTGCTTCATTAATTGAACATTCAAAACTGTTCCGGAGCAATTTCATTGACCCGTTTGAATTGTCTGATCGATTGACCAATATCCTAGGCAATACGTACATGACCCGTTGTAAAGTAAATTGCAATCTTTTCCTCCCGACCCCATCTTCCCTCTATTCTGGGCCTCGATGCGAAAAAGGATACGATCGATAAATGCCACTGAAGCGAAGCCTATTGTCCGTTACCTTGTGGTTTATGTTTCACGTTATACCGGGTCAAGAATAGTCTCAAGAATAATATTTCCATTAACACAAAAAAAAAAAAAACTGTTAAAGATATTGAATATTAATTGGCGTGGCTACTTGAGAGGAAAAATATTCTGACACTCGCCAGATGAGTTTTAAAATAACTTTACTTATTAATTATGTAAAACGCTAGAAAAAAGTAAAAAAAAAATATTCACAAGTACCGAGAATTGAACCTTAAGCGCAAAAATATATTTTTTTAAATATTATATAAATAAATTTAAAGGAACTTATGATTAAGATATGGCACATGAAACTAAAAGGCAGTTGACAAATTATATTTCCGCTGACATAGAACCCTCTCGATTTAGTTGCTCAATAGGATGATTATTCTGAGATCATTCTTACAGTCACAATTCATTCCTGCGATCTAATATTAGACTCGAAATGTATATATGTACACTTTCGTAAGGAGAACCTGATGCCCCTCATATTTTTATAAACGTTAAATCTCGTGTATTAATTTTTTTCTTGATAAAATTGATCCTAAAAATGATTTAATTTTTATAGTTTAGTAAATCACGGAAGCCATTATGGAGTGATTGAAAGGCAATCGTTACATTATTTAATTTAAATACATTTAGTACCTCGTATAATATAACAAATCGGTAGGTTTGCATGGTCACGTTTGTATTTCATGGTTCGTTATATGTGAAATCCGTACAACCATAAACAATAATTAATGGTGCGATTTGCGGCCAAATTTACGTTTTCGTTTATAATTAACTGCAGTAAGCCAATTTAGTCTCATTTCCTGTAAAATTTGATGTAAGCAAAAATACTTTACAAATTTGCAATTTCTAAAACTTGTAACTTACTCACAATGCCTCATATTATTACATATATCTATATATCTGCTAATGCATTAAATGATTCAGAGGTCGTTCATGTTAGTTCATCAATTCGATTCGTTGCACAAGAGATACAGATAATAATAATATAGCGGAGCACAAAGATTACCGGGAAACTTTAGGAAATTTTTAGTACTCAGAAGTCGAGAAATTAGAGTTTGGAAGAAAATCACTTGACAAATTTAATAGTAAAAAGTAATAAAAAAGTGACTCAGGTTCTACGAGTACAAAATATGTAGATATCACATACATTTGAAAATAGTTGATTTTTAAAATTTTTTGAGGCCTATCTTTTTACTAAAGAGGAACTCTTTAGTAAAACTCGTGACTCGAAACACGGACGTTTATGATTAGTAATAGTTGGACAGTATTAACTTAATAGCGAGCTAGTGTTGAAAGCTATAAAGCTTAACTTACGTGGAAGCAACATTGCTCGATTGAGCTTTCGAGATCCAAAACGACCAAATAATGTATCTATTCTGAAATATTTATTATAATACATTGAAATATATATTTCTTTGTTGCAAGTGACGATTAAAATCGAATAAGATGTTCAAAATTTCGAGCACACAAATTCAAATTAACTTTTAAATTGATCGTTTCTAAATTTACCGCCTTCACAATGAATTTTATGTCCAACACGCCTGAAAGGTGATATAAAATTGATATTCTCATACATATAAGTAAGCTAATACTCACTCAGTTTGATCTTTCCCAGGGGAAATTAAAAAGCACCAAAAATGTAAAAAAAAAAGTCTTGAAAACTTGCGAGGTACGAAGGATGTGAAATTTTGTAATATCGTATTCTATTTTACGATAGTAGTTTTCACTCGAACATAATTCATCGACTCTACTAGGGACATCAATTTCTGTTGGTTGGTCATACTGTCATAATTGAATTGATGTAAAGCACGAAAGTGGAAGGTGTGGGGTCCCTAGGGATCCCGCTGTTCCAGAATGTCTCCACTTGCGATAGAGAAGAGACCATAGGAACTATGTGAACAATACTGACACGTGGATCATTTGCTGTATAACTGGATTATATCTATATCATTGTAACTATTACCGGAGAGAATTTGTGGAAAATTGGATAACTCTACGAATAACCTAATAATGTCAGAATGTGATCTATTCACCTAAGGGAGAATCTTTCAATTAAAATTTATACATTTCATAATTGAACCGCCGCATAGTAGAACGGGATATCAAATTTTTTGGCCCGAGCGCCAACGGATCCTAACAATGTAAAAATTAAAAATTTACAAATATTATTTTATATTATGTAAGCAGAGGAATTACTTGAATTAAATTTACAAAAATTAAAGTTCAAAAACAATTTTTAAAGGGGTGAGAAGTCATTGCGCTCGGGCCAATAAATTTTATATCCCGTTCTACGGTGCGGCGGTTCAATTATTAAATGCAACAAGCTCTATTTATAATTTACTAAAATGAAAGAGTCCCTACTTTGAATTATAATTTGATGTGACCCTCGAAACCGAAAGTTTCCCTAAATACTAAAAAACGACCGCCAGAGAACAAAAAAAAGATATTAAAAATATATTAACTGAAACCGCAAGAAAACATTCAGCCAGAGTGAAGTCGATCTTGAAAGATTTAAATAAGTATAGATATAAGGAAATATAATTGAGATTTTTTTAAAAGAGAAATCTCCTGTATTACATATATAGTAATTTTTAATTATAATTACGAAGGTCGATCAATATTTTAAAAAATTTGAAGAAGCTGTCAGTTACAAGTCATGTATTTATTTGTGATTGGCAGGTACATGATGGAAATTCGATAATTGATAAAAGGAAGCAATCCAGAAAAACTACATTTAGAAAAGCTTTGGAAATTTCTAAAATGATATTACAGAAAGCGTAATCACGGATGAAGTAATCTTTAATTAAATTTCTTTGGTTATGTGAAAAAAATTATCATTAAGTTAAATGTCTTCCTAATTCATAAATAACTGCAATGAGAGACCTCATTAATTAAAAGTTAGTCAGTAATTTTAGTTAAGTTGGAGATCATTACGGCCATGAAATTAAAGTTTCAATGATTGTTCTTGGAAAATAAGCCTGAAGCTTACGGTATACTTTAGGTATAAGGTGCAGGGAAATGAGGCAGTTCAGTGTCATTCTCTTTGCTGCTGCTAATTAGCAAAGATTCCAGCCGGAAGTAGCTGGCAATTTTAGCCAATTGCAACGTCAAAGAGCGGCTGTATAGTGTTTCGCGCGTTATGGAGCGGCGCGCGCTACTAGGTAATTCCGGTCATTTGATACCGACCGTTTAGCCCGCCTGATTCACCCTCTCCAATTCACTTTACCCACTTTTTAACGCTCAGTTTATTTCTCATCCAGAGTTCAATCCCCTGCAGCTTTATCAGTCGATAAAAATAAAAAATATTTATAAAATCCCATAGCCTTATTATACTCATTAGCCTCGCATAATTATTACTGTACAAAATGAATGTTAATAAGCTTCAATAAAGTAGGAAAAAATCTCTAAATAATTCCAACTCAATTTCCCTGAATTTACTACTCCTTTAAATTTGTTACATTGTTATAGCCTGAACTACTTTTTACGAGAAGCGTAAAAAAAGTTTCTGTCGAGAGAAGTCATAAGTTTTGCAAAGGCAGAAGCTGTTATTCATTAATTGAGATTTTCTCTTTTCACTTTGGTCCAATTAAACTTGGCCAAACTTTCCTCGCGATATCCTATTGTCTCTTTAGACTTTTCAAATTCTGTTGTATAAATTCATCAAGTTTAGACTTTTCAGCCAATTATAAATTCACGAGTCCTTATTCCTCTTTACCCTCAGTTAATTCTCATGCTAATAGAAATATGAAAGCAACATTTAGAAAGTGACTATATTATTCACATATATATTTTTTCTAAAGGAAAAATATTATTGTCAGAGAATTTCAAATTCAGATTGAAGTAAAAAGACAAAATATTTATTAAAGCCACAATTTCAATATCACGGTCTTGCGCTGGTCAACAAAAAATATCAGCCAATATGAAATTGTTCGTGAAAAATAAAAGCATACAAGTAGATAACTCACCGAAAACTGGAGCAAGGATGTATAACCCAGTGACCTGCAGCCTTTTGCCTTATCCTTTCTTTCATGAGAGCCTTCTTACTGCCGAAGAGTTTCATGGCAAGTTTGTTGTCCGTCGGCTGGAAGAGGGCCTGTAACTGATTTTTAAGGAAGCTTTGCTTGACTTCCTGGCCCGGAAGTCCCGGGCCAAGCTCCTCCTTCGGGGTCCCATAGAGGGACACATCGTCCACCCCGAAATGGACCTTACCGCTCCCTTTGTAATTCATGTCGTTACCTGAAAAACAAAAACACAAAATAGTACATTCATTTCAGCGATAGGTCTATCGCAGGATTTTCATCCCGGATTTAACGGATGTAACAGATTTTCAGTTCCGGTTTAAACAGATTTTCAGACTACTACTGGTACAATAAAGCGACTATTCTAAAGTGAACCCAACCCTCTTTGAAATTTGAAACAGAACCTCGACTCTCATCCCCTTTTTGCTCATTCTCTGTATTATGTTTCGCTTGAGAAGTCTTGGATAATGAAGAAAAGTAAAATTGCAATACATTGATGTGCCAAAAGTGCCTTCAACAAATAAATTTATAAATAATAACATCGAACCAAAAATTTAAAAAGAAAGAAAGAGATTCTTGATATATTTTTAAGTATAGATACCTGTAGCTTCCATATAGATATATATTAAAGAATAGAATTATTCTCTTATACTGGGTCAACCACCAGTGCACTAAATTTCTATAGTCTCTACTCGAATCTCTGTTGCGGTATTACTTTCCCTGCAAGTCTAGGGGATCAAAGAATAGAGCTTTTCGTCAAACACTAAAATGTACAAAGTGAAATGATACAAATGTTTGAACATTTTAATCTCGATTTTATATACATATTTTAAACGGATATTATTTCTGCGTCCTAATATGATTATAACGTACTTGGAAATAATTAATTTACATTTTAAAAAAATGTCGCGAATTATATTTAGATTGCAGAGATTTATTTGAAAAGCCTTGCTGAATATTCACATTCATATAGAAATCAAACTCATTGACTCGAAGTGCTCTTACAATTAAAAAGTAATTGTCTGTCCAGAATAATCAACTCGCGATCGATGAAACATTTTACTTATTCAGCCTGCCATCTCCTATTATGCCGCCTCAATCCATAATTAATATTTATGAACTATCAGCGTTTCGGGATTGAATAAACATTGATTAATTAATTATTCTAATATCTTTTGAATCTTTTCGAAAGCCTGAAACTTTCCCTCATCTATAACAAAAGTAGAATAAAAGGAATCAAGTTTCTCCTTTAATTCGTATAATAATTACAGACAGATAGAATACATAAATCCTAAACGACATGTTTAAGTGTACGATTGAACTTGAAATACTGTTTACTATTTTACTAGTGGTAATATTGTGCAACATAGCTATTATTAAAATGAAAGTACAGGTATACACATAAATCAATTATTGTGGAGTGTTTTGATAACTTAATAATGGTTTAATATGGCTCGACTAAAATTTTACGTCAAGCAATATGAGTACAGAATGATTTATTATGTCACTTTTATCAATTTTCAAGTTTAACTATAATTAAAAAGTCATTAATGATTACTGTCGAATGAAAATATAAGTAAATATGTTAAAAATATGTTCTTATAATTTCTTAACAAGCATAGAGATTTATATTTCATATGAAAAACGAGTTCACACCTCAAAAACAGAATAAAGCATATAATATTACCCACAGTACCGTTATAATCATAT
>JAUEJJ010000042.1:14322658-14334243 GCA_032164275.1 Synergus coniferae | reverse complement strand
ACAATAATTATGTTACATCGAGTATCATTGTTGTTGGCTTCACATTTCCTCGATTATTGCCGAGGATTGCTGCAATTTCAGCGGGTTTGTCTCAATAAGCTTGGCCAGCGGAAGACACGAAACCACCAAATAAAATATTCAGGCAGTAAACAGAGCGATTCGCTGCATACTAATTCATCGCAATAAACTCAATCAATTTGCGACGTGTATCCATAATTTTTTCGTGTTACATAATTTTTGTTCTTTCATCTATTTCAATAACATATAAGTCACTTAAAGTTATTTTCATCATCCGGATATCCGGAAGTAAAAGCCCCTCCCAATTCCAATTCGAAAAACGCTTAACTTTCAACCTAAACTCCATTTTGCAAAGAATGAGCAACTGAGAAAGGACGTCATTGTATTGAGTTGAGAGGAGCATTGGAAACTCGGGATTTCCGACGGATTACATAGTACGAGTTAATCCGAACTTGCAAATGGTTCAAGAGAAAGTAAGCAGGGAAATGTGAATGGAAGTAAGTACATATAGTGGTAGATATGTAGGTAAAGGTAACTAACAAAGCGAAACTCACTTGTATCCCCAAGGAAGTCGGTAATAAGCAGGGTCTCGTCGTCTAAAGCAGTGACGAGACTATCCGTGCAGGTGTTGGTGTTTTCAATGCTGATTTTGATGCTGTCATCCTTGTTCAGTCGCGGATGATTATTGGTGGAGTTATGAAAATTGTTATTGTTATTATTATTAGGGTGACCAAGATGGTGATGGGGTGAACGTACAGACTCTGTACTGCTTGTGTGTAAGCCAACTCCTGTGGTTGCTCTTCCGTTCACGAGCCGAAGGCTGGGTGCCCGCCTTCCACCCCCGCCCCCGCCTCCCCCTGAAACACCCCGGCCTCCTCCGCCTCCTCCCTCGCCCTCCCTGGAAAAAACGAAAAGTATCTTTGTTAATAATTAATATCACAAATTAATTTTTTGCAAAGCTGGTAACAGAGTAGGGATATTTTAGGTACAGAGTAATTTCATATATTTTAGGTACTTTTTAAGAGTGAATGTTGGCTGATAGATAGATAATTAAGTGATAGACAATTTTGAGTCCAGATTCATGTTCAGCGCACCTGATTTAGTAAAGAAGACCCCAAAAAAGTATAATTTTTGAGTTATAGAATAGCGTTATCCATATTTTCGAATTCCCGATAGCAATTACTTATTTATCTTATGAACAAACCATAAGTGGATGTTTTGAAAATGTTGGGTACTAGAAGTATTAGAAAATCATATCGTCGTGAGATATTTTCTTGCAAGGTCAGGCACTGAAACCGCAGATGCAAGCACATATTTTTCTATTGCAGCTTAAACCAGTGGATCTTTTCAACTGAAGAGAACAATTTCTCAAATATGATATGTTCATATTTCACTTAAAACTTTAATACACTTTTCCATTAGTTATCTGAAAAATTAAATTAATACGGGTTTTCAATATAATCTTTTGGAAATATTTAGATTCATGATCTTTCATTCAACAAGATTACCCCTTTTCAATATTATGAAATAATGAGAAAGTTGTATTGTAGAAATGAGAATGAAAATAAGTCCACGAAAAATAGAAAAATGTAACTTAAAATTCTACCTCGACCTGGATTTGAATCGCGGCCCTCCGTAATACATGTCAACCGGGTAGCTTTCTTAAAAAGTGAATAAACTTAATTTTTTTTACATTTCTTTTCAAGTTTAAAGCTTTTCAGTGGCGCTTATTTCAACTACTCGCTTACTTCGAACTGTTCTACTATAAATGGGAAGTGCCATAAAATCGGTGATAAAACCTTCCACAAAACGAAAAGCACAAAACTTTTACTGTCTTCCATTTAAGAATTCTTCTTTACACGAGAATAGAGATGTTCAAGATTGTAAAAAATATTAATTAAAATAAGTGTAAACTCTGCTTTCATTAAAAAATCGACAATATGAAATATTTATAGATACTGAATGCAAAAAAGAGCATTTAAAAATAAAACTACTGATTTTTAAGCTGCAATAAAATGATATCTGATACAAAACATCGAGCACTAAAGTATAAAAAAATGATAATTCCTTTTACTACGCACAGAAAAAGTTTAAATGTATTTAGAAAATTGAAAATAAGGTTTTTATCGAGATAGCTGACGGTCGCGTTTAAATCATATTATCATATCTATTTTGTATTTCTGAAGATGGTCAACTGTGTCATCTAAAATGGATTATCTTGAATATAAAGTAGAACGTTATCAGTTTTCAGTATTTATTCGCCCTCACGGAAATCGTTTTGATTTTCCGATAAGTTGTGGATTTATAAAATAAGAAAGCACAATAAAAGGTCACGGAATGGAGTAGGGAGAAATCGGGGTACTTGAACGAAAGATAGGGGTTGCTTCTGTACGACATACGATTTGATAAAGAGATACAACACAGACTCAAGTTCTATTGCTGGATCGTTGGAATCGACAGGTGGATATAGTGGAAACCAGTGAGATTTTATACTCTGGGCTTCCAAACGAAAAACCACGACTGCAATAATCTTTCGAACTCTCGAGCTTTGCTAAGATGCAGCAACTTAAGATTTTGCCTGCATTGTTGTCACCTTTTCTATAATTCAACGAGATTTTGCTGCTGACACGAAAGTCATAATGGAAATATTCTGGGTCACATTTCAGCCAAGAATTTTTCAAGTATTAATAAAAAAATACTTGAAAACTGCAAATTCGAAATTTTTACGAAGAATGTGCTCTTTTTTGTCCTCGTTTTATTATTATTTGCTTCCAATATTTCTGTTTCTACTTGAAAGTTTCATTATGCCGTAATTTTGTCTATTTTCCTTGGCTATTATTAGTCGATTAAGTAAATAAACACTTGCTGAAAGCGCTGAGGAATAGAAAATATTGAAACTAAAATTTAAATTAACCTGTTTATTTATAAGTAAAGACGCTTTTGCTGTTGCTTTATAAATTGAGCAAGTTTTATTCGCTTACTCGACAAATACCAACCAGCCGGAAATTATCGAAATCATATTCGCTTTTCGAGACACAAAATCTGAAAGAGCTAAAGCAAGTAGAAAAATTGAAAGACAGAGAACGGAATATCGGTGTCAAGAATACAAATTTTAGCTTCAGTGTGAAAGGTGCTCATGTTTGGAAGAATAAATTCAATGAAAACGAAAGATTTCGTCGATTAATGTGAACACTGAACACATTTGCGCGCGGGCGAGTTTATCTGTTTGAAAAACAATTTCAGACTGATTCGTGGAAGCCGCATCAGGATCTTCACTGAGAGGGTTGAAGGTCGACGAAGGGGTCAGAGGGGTAGTTGTGGTCGCACTTGACGACCACCTGGTTCTGGAGTCGGATAAGATACCTTAGGGAAATGCATGTATATACATTAGGCATACATGCCTAATGCATATGTACGCGGAATAACCTCCAGCTTACACTAGACTCTATTTTAAGAAAGTCCCCAGCAAGGGATGCAGTTGACAAGGCGAAAAAACTCGAGGGCCTCTCGAAACACCTAGGAAAGGTGTCAAGGTTCGTTTTCGATTGCCACATTCAACGATTCGCCATATTAATTAAAGAAATCAACCTTTGATGCCGCCGGCATAAAAGACTAGTTTCGACAGCTTTCTTTTCCAAGGATCATCTTGTGGGTGGAAAGAACTTTGCAAGTATTTCTTTTCACCCAAAACTTCTTTGCCAAGTTCTTTCTTCTCCTCACTGTCAAGTCTTTCTTTTGTCGTTTAATTGAATTTATAACTGGACTTTGCAATTCGTAAATTTCAATTCTGATAAGTATTCGAGTTAAAGATGTTTGAATGAGATTTTTGGAAACTCTAATAATATCTGCAGATAGGACTTGATACCGAATTATAAATCTAGTCAGTGATTTATTCAAAAGAACAATATTTTTGCAACTTTGCATAACGAGAGCAAGAGCTATTGTCTATAAAGTTGTGAATAAAAGAGTGATGCTAATCGCAAGAGTGGCTGGCTTTTCCAAATATGCGATATATTCCCACAGATGCGTCACACGTGTTCTACAATCGTCGCAAAACAGTAATAAGCGCGGGAGTTCAACCGTTCTTAGAAAAGAGCGACGCAAATGTAATTCCTTGTTTTTTTTTTAACGGTGGACGCCGGATGCTTCATTTCTTTGCGGAGACAAGTAAATTGATAATGAATGTTTGCAGTTAAAAGATTTTTAATTATTTTTAGGCTATATGAGACAAATTCAAAAAATTCAAAATCGGAGGCATTTAGAAACTATGTAATCATTTATTTTCCGAATTTTGAAATCAAAGGAACATATTTCATTTCGATATTAAATTTCTTTTCCATGTTGTGAAAAAAGGGTAAAAATGCAGATTAGAGACAAGAAAATTGTATTTATGATGCATGAAAGAACATTTCATATTTCACATCTCTGTCACAATGGTACTCAGATGTGAAAGAAACAAGCTTTTCTCAAAGGATACGTATATCAGAAAAGCACATGTAACTGACGTCTAACAGCGAAAATGGCAGGCATCATCTTGGCCCTGATTATGTTTCTCTTTCTTTTCATTTTTCCACTTTTCACTTACTCATCTTCAGAAGATAGAAATTTTCAATCTTTCACCTTTCAAAATTTCGAATAAATATTCATTCAAGTTTAAAATATCTGATTATACACCAAGAAAACAGTTTCTTCGAATAAAAGAAATTGTAGTATTGATGTACATTTCTTTAATTCAAACCAATTTTTTTTAAATTTAATACACAGTTTCTTTAAATTAAAATAATTAAAAATAATTTTGTTTGAGTGAAACAAAATTGCTTTAAAAGAAAGAAAGTTTTCTTGTTTATAGAGAAATTTTTACTCTGAATCATTAAAATAGTTTTGATTTAAATCAAGTTTTTTTCTGAGTGTATCTTTTTTCCCATGATCAATTTCAATTTTAAATACTGAAAATTTCAAATTGAAGTGGTAGCATTATAAAAAGTTCCTAATGAAATATCTAAAGAGGAACAATAAGAAGTAAAACATGCAGCTGGAAAGTCACTTAGTTTAATATAAAACTCGATGTAGACATATGCTTACGCAGAAATTTATTTCTCCATACAAAATCTAATTTGCATAGTCAAAAACTATTTTGAAATTCTCCATCGGCCTTATCAAATGCGGCAAGATTCGTGTTAAGCCCTGATCGTCGAAAAAAAAGTGCAGTACTATTGACCAACTGATTTGCATGAAGCGATTCGTTTTGATTAGCATGGGTGATAGTAACTTGAGCTCGCCCGTTCTCACTCTGGAGCGTCGCTAACTATAACTGGTGCTACCACTGTCGGCATCGTTAACCAGTATTCTGCCGCCGTGATCGCAATTTATTGTATGTGCATATCTATGTACATATGTATACACTATACACAATACAAGTATGTACGCTCCACAAGGATTGGTTTGAATATTTGCCAGCATAAAAGTGTGTATCACCTGTTGCCAGAATTTTAAAAATAGACCGAAGGAATCTGTATAAAAATTTATCACGCAAATGCAATTTTCCAAGTGAGAAACCCTTACTTTTAAGAATATTGCTTCAATGGTATTTTTGTTGAAAGGATGAAATATCAAACAATTAGTAATAAGTTTTATGAGTTTTCTTTAAAAAAGTGTTAAATTTTATAAAAGACGGGACAACTGCCGCGCAGAATTGCATTTTATATATTTATGGTCAGGTCCTAGAATAAGTCAAGAATTGCACGCGAAGAGAATGACCGATAAATTCAAGTTATATAGCGTCTAAATTTTCCCATAATAGACATAGAAATAAATTGGGTAGGATAAAGTTTTTAAAATATTTTATGAAATACTTTTCAGAGAAGAATTCTAAAACAGTTTCCGAAATTTTTCTTGACCCTCAGAGTGGTCGAGTGCTTGAGATTTTAGAAAACGTTAATGAAATATGTATATGAAAACTCATGTCCTATCCAAAAGTCGACGATAGTAAGGAAAATTTCGATAAAATAATTTTTTCCATATTATTCATGAATGTATAGAATACTCAGATTGTTGGCACCAAATGTGAAGTATAAAAAATAAAAAAATAATCTCCTGCCCTTAATCATCTGTTTAATAATCCGAGGATTTTTTTAGAGACTTTCAAAAAACCTGAGTAGAGACGTTGATTACACCTTCCACGACACAATTCAAGCCGACATGAGTTTTTTTAATAAGCGGAGTCAGCCGTACTTCAGCGAGAATTCAAAATCTTGTAAGAAGACCAAATGAACCATGTAGTACAAATGCATGCACTGCAATTAATGAATGAATATATTTTTTTAAACTTAATGATTTAAAAAAATGTGTTATTTTATAAGAAGTTGCATCTAGTGAATTTAATACTATATAAAATTGATTTAATTTACGTTAAAATTAGTAGAAAAAGTAAAATGTCTTGTGTTAAAAATGGAATTAGAACCTCAGGTTAATGTGAATCATATGAATCGATCTTCCAAACCAAGTTGGACTTCGAAATGGTATTATTTCGGAAAATTTGCATGAAATGCACATCATTCTAGAGAACGCTCACGATACCAGAGGCCGCAGTATGTATTTCAAATTAAAATGTATCTCTCATTGAAACGATTCTTTCTGGGCTGGATATAGGGAAGAGCAATAACACAGCCTTGACTTGACAGTTTTACCTGTTTTCTCTATTCCCTCGTAATTTGACTTTCCGCTTTTGATCAGCCGCATAACGAATGGAATGAACATGGAACAAAATATACATAAATTATGTCCGGACTACTCCAATGTCAGATAGCCAATTAAAAAAGAACGTTTACCTAAATAGTTTTGAAGTTTAAAACATTTGAACTGGAAACGCGATAAATAATAACTGAGTTTGAGTATAGAATATTCATTTCGGTTAGTAAATTGAATATCAAGTATTTCAAGCAGTCAAATTTGCATTTATTTTAAAATATGCTAAAGGAATTGAGAGAATATGAGTTAATTTATAGTATAACGAAATATTAATTGTCCATAATTATTTTTCTTATTTTTTCTTTAGAAAGGGAAAAGTACGAACAGAATTCCTCAAAACTGATTTAACACCGCGATAAGAATTCAAAACAACTTGATTTTCCCACTCATTCAGCGAAACACATGCTAATACTATTAGTAGCGGCTGACCAATGATTAATGGACAAAAAGCTAGGAATTTCAGATAAGAGGCAATTCACTTTAATAGACTATAAAACGATGATAGATAAAGTTCAAATTCCAGAAAAGCAAACAAAGTAACTGAGATGAGAAAACGATTTGTTGTTAATGACCTATCTTTTCGTCAAATTGAATATAATATAACATTTGAGTGTAATACAAATCGTATTTATATCTTGCTTAAACTTTTCCATAAATTTGCTCATTCTTTATTATTGTTTAAACTTGCCTTCTTTTTTTGTTATTAAGACAAAACTTACTCATATATACTTTCCGTTCATAAATTGCGAAAAATAGACATTTTTTTTTGCTTTCCTAAACAATTTTTCTTTCTACCTCAGTCAACCATTTTGTCTCGACTTTAAATTTTATTTTACTTCTTGAAATTTCTCTAAAGTTTTAAAACTGCTGCATTGTTCGTCATTTACGATGAATTAGTAATTAAAAGTGCATTGTTTCGTTGGGAACTTGAAGAATCGTCAAACTTAGCATGTAGCGCGATGAATCACGTCAACCTCGCTGCAGCTGTTAACTGTTCACCAAAGGCATTCATATTAGTTGATAAGATGTTCTCAGACACTCGGAAATAGCGTGAATTAAATTAAAATGGTGAAATCAATTATGCGCTTAAAAATCGTTTCAAAGGCTACAATGACTTGACAAATTTCCCAAATTCGAATGATCTCTTATACAATATATTTCATTTAAATAAAACTTACGCGCGAGCTTGGTTACTCCGATAGTTTTGCAAAGGCCTCTCATTTAAATCAAATAACTTCTTATCATTTTAATTCCACTCTCAGGTACACTTGTTAACACTGAACTTAAGATGTAAAATCCAAGTCAAAGAAACCAGTTGCGTTGATCACTTCAACTGGTTCATTAATCTAATTTGTTTTCACTCCGCAATCTTTCTGGGAACCACTTGTGGAATCGAGGGACTACTTTTAAAAGGCAAAAAAAGGAAATAAATTGAGGAAACGGATTGTTTTGATAAAATGGTTATGATAACTTTATTTATTTATTTATTGAGTGAGTCAACCCGGTTGGTCGTGCTTGCTCGATCCACACGTGCGACTGATCAAATAACTGACTGACTGGCTGGTCTGCTCATTCACTCACTCACTCACTCACTCACTGACTAAGAGCAGTGCCGAAGAGTTTCTCTAGCAGAGGCTCCACTCGTCCAACCCGCAGGACTGGTTTGTGGAGGGGAGCTAAGAAGGGGAAATACTCCCTGATTCCTCCCTGACTTCCTGATTCCTCCCTGACTCCTTACCTACTTTCCTTGAATCCTGCACATCCTGGATCCTGCCCGAGCACATGCAGGACGAAGTGGGCTCTCGATGTTTGCCAGGGTTAAGTTCACCAAATCTATAGCGTAAACTAGAGCAAATCGAAAGTCAACTTCTTTCGAACCTGTAGGATCCTTTCCAGGTTTGGAAAGAGGATTTTAAACATTTTACAGAACAATAAAAATGTGTAATTTTTTTTTGTAAATTATTCAAAAAAAAAAAAGACTCAAAAACCGCTTCGTGGAATTATCAGACTCTATTGAATCGTGAAAGGAATGCCTAGAAAAAATCAACCACCTCCGAGAAAGTCCTTGTCAGAGAAACAACGTTTCCTTAACTAGAAATCCTTAAAAAAAAGGAGGGGGAGGCAAAAAAAGTGTTGAAATTGAATAGCATATTTTGAAAGTAGTCTTATTACTTTGTTGTGGCTTTAGAAGACTAGGATTTGAAATATTTAACTTCACAAGTTACAAAGTGATGTTTCATAAAACTTTGTGCCTCTTCCCTTAAAAATTCGTGAAAGTTCTACGAAGCTCTTTAATTTGAAAATAAATGAACTTCAAGTAACTTCTCCAGAATACACTAAACTTGAAAACGCAAGCATCAGCAAAAATTTGGCTTGACAGTGAATAAGATGTTGGTCCAAGGCGATTTACATTAATCATTAAGTTAAATCAGACTTAGTCCTTTAAAAAGACTTAAATTTAAAAAGTCCTTAAATTTCTTCAGACTGAAAATCAATTGTGTTTACTTCCAGAATTATGTAGGAAACTTTCAATTTATCCTATTTTAACTGACTATATTGAATTTGAGAAAACGAAAGCCAAAAGAAAATTGGATAAAGTAAGAGAAATCGAACATTTGGTAATGAACTTAGAATCGGTTGGCAAGACTATGCATAGTAAGTAATTTCCTCGAAGCAATTACTGCTCTCGACTGGCGCTATCGTTATTTTTATAAAATTTTTCAAACTCTACATCACTTGCTGTTTAATAAGTCAGTAGGATATGGTTCGTTAGGTAAGAAGATTCATAATTTAGACAATGTTTAATTTACATACTCGATTAATTCAAAATTCAAAAGAACGTAAACAAATTTTATGTTTTCAATTACGCAAATGAAACAAAATAGGAGTGCCCACAAATTGCAGATCTCTCTACCATTTTTGTCACGTAAGGTTTTGATAAAATTTGGTTCAATCATGTGAATTAGTATCTGCACCAAAACAACTTAATGGGAATCGAACAAATTAAAATAAAGGGATTTAATTACACTTCTGTAATTGGCCTTTTGAATGAATTCAAGTATCTCCTTTAACCCACTTCTTAAATTGACCTGACCTAATTCTCACAGTTTTGAAAACATACTTAAAATCCAGCGGAAGGACAAACGGAAGATTGCATAGGTGTAATAAAGAAAAGTACATACTTTCATTGAATTCTATGATAAATAATTATAGGCAATCAATTTTATATGAACTCAGTCTATTATAAGTTACCTTAAAGTATGTTTGTAATTATAGTGCTCGAAAGTGTTAAATTTAATGAAAAATAATGTATCACACTTATCTCTACATTGCGTGCAGGGAATAATGGCTTAAATAATGAAGATTGAGATTAAAGGAATTAATACAATATTTTTGATTAAGTGCTAACGAGCGGATCGAGATTTAGGTTTATTATACTAGTAAAGCGATTCCTAAGTGCAATAGATCGTACTCTGGTTCGTGAGAAACACGAAATAGAACTTAAGACCAATCGCACCTACATCAATCGATTTCTTGACACAGTAAACAATGCTTCGAGGTATTAACGAAACGGATATAGAGTTTATTCGCAATTCTTTTTTATTTTCGTGAGACGTTAACTTTCTAGAGAAAGTTTTTCTAGGGAAATGTTAATATCAAAGGAACAAGATTTAAAAGATTTATAGATTTAAAAGTTAATTAAAGTAAACAAAAGTCTGAAAAGAACAATGAAAAAAGGTTTTTATATTTTCGGTTTTCTTTCAAAGATATGCTTAAGAATGTGATGGAATTGTTTAAGCATTCTCGTGCGATCATCGAAGTTAAGCATCGTTTAACTCGGTTATTACCGGATGGGATCCGTCATACCACTCAAACCAAATCAACCTTCTTCTTTTTCAGAAATGCGTAGTTTCAATTAAAAAGTTAACGGAAAATTATAAAAATAATGGCTGCATAATTTTTTTAAATGGTATTTGTAAAGTAAATAATTGTGAAAAGTAAGATTTAAAATTAGAATTGACTCAGTTGGTTTGAAATGTTTCAAAAGATATTCTAGAGATGGCAGTATAACGCAGGATTTCAACTTTGCCGATTCCATGTGGCGGCAACATCTTGTTCTTTGAATAGTTTCAGTAATTATCTTCGAGACGCGGAAAATGCTGCTTGACTTTTTACGTAATTACAAGTGCGTACATGATAGTTATGTGATGAACGTACAATCTTAATGACACATTATTAGGAAATTTGCACTCATTTCTGTTAATGCAATGAGACAATTAGTGTCTCATAAACTGTGATATTGTGAAAATTGGCCACAGGATATTTACGGATGTGTAATTATTGTTTATAATAGTTTAAAGCGTGTAGCACTGGGATCAAAGAAATTATCACAAATCCAAGAAATACTTTATAATCGGAATTCTTCGAAGTTTACTGCAATTGAATTTTATGGCGTATTTTATGGCGTATTTCAAATTCAAATGAATCAAAATTGATTAAACGCCGTCTGTTAATTTTACTTTTAATGAAAATTCAGACTTACATATTCAGAAATGTTTTACAAATAATTTCAAACTCGTGAAAAAAGTATTATGAAAGCCTCATTCCAGATTTTTGGGGTCACTAGAAGTGCACTAACCAAGTGATATTGTCGATGATAAATAAGTGATCAAGTACACGACTCATGGACATTTAATTTTCTCTGGAATTCAGAACGCGCGCCAATATCGATCATCGAACGCCTAGTTTCGTTGTGCCGGCCGGCAAACCTTAGAAATACATCCAATACGTACTTTTATAACCTTAGAGGAGGGTAGACA
>JAUEJJ010000042.1:14299690-14322558 GCA_032164275.1 Synergus coniferae | reverse complement strand
TAGTTTCGTTGTGCCGGCCGGCAAACCTTAGAAATACATCCAATACGTACTTTTATAACCTTAGAGGAGGGTAGACACGCGATTGAAAAACTTTAATCGCTTTTTGCGGCGGATTAATCGGGAGAGTTAATGAACTTATCAATGAACTCTTCATCACGTCTGGTCATGGCCAGTTGCCCAATCGGAACAACAAAAGCCAGTCTCATCAGTCGGCACTAATTTTGCTTCCGGAATGTCGGTTTTTCAAATTCTCTATCTTTGATTTTAGTTGACCGTGTAAAGAGAAATCCAAAAATCCATTCCTCTTTGATTACTTATAATTTTTGGTCAGCAAAAAGAATATAAATGTGCTTTATATTTTCCGTATGTTCCGTGGAATGAAGTCTTGGATAGGGCAGTCAGCGTTCGGATAAAAATGGGAAAGGATTGTATGCAGAAAGATAGGGAACCGCGGGGTCTCGTAATGCCTAATTGGAGAATTGAGTTTCGGTGAAAAAAATGTGGTTATGTGATCCACTGACCTACATTTCATAACACGTATGTACACATATCCAGGCGAATACACGAGCGCATACAGATTTAGAGCAGGCATCCATCCAATCGATAACATACTACATTTTATAGGCGTACATATAACGGCGAACAGATGCACTTGACTTATTTTACCTTTTCACACCGACCTCTAACATCCGATTTTTCTATTCTGGTTATTTCTCTTCTGCTTCAGCAACGACAATTCGAAATTCGAATTCATTCACTTTGAATCGGAGCTCAATGCACCTATTGAAAATTCTGAAAGAAAAAATTCTGAACTACCCGAATTAATAAATTAATAATAAAACCGGAGTTTAAAAATAATCCCCGAAACATAATGATAATAATAACTATGCTGCATGAGATCGTTTTGAATGTTTCTTTTTTAAATAATCATATTTTGAACTGCAGACGACCAATAGAGTCCTCTTAAATATAAATTGCAGTGAATTATCAACACTTACTTTTTAAGAATGCAAAAATTTCGTTTTGCTTTCAGGAGGAAGTAGCAATTAGTTTAAATGCTGGCAGGTTGGAAGCACTTACGTGTGACCTACGTCATTAACATGTTTCGTTCAAGGGTGAGGTTGGATACTACAGGTGTATTAGTAATGAGTATACATTTGTACATTATGTATATATGTGTATTGTTTATATGTGTATTGTATATATATGAAATGTATATATGCACATATGAAGGAATATCATGTATGTACAATAAAGACAGAGAGGTGTTAAGTGCTGAAGCATGTTTTTGCGTGCAAATCAGCTTCATCGTGCAACATAATGCTGACACGGTAGGCACCTAACAAGGAGGGGTGTGTAAATATCTGCGTGACCGTGACAGTTGACGCACGCCAACCCTAAACTAAAACAGGGTCGCTATCACGAACTCACCAGCTAATAATCATAACGATATTCATATTATGTGCAATATATGAGTATTTACACGTAAAGTGGTTTTTTCAATACAAGAAGCTGTACCACATCTACATACACACTTTTATTTATGTATAAAACCAAGACTAAAAAAACTCTTTATGTGTCGTTACTCCTTTCTGAATAATTATGAAATAATTAATTAATCAATGAGCTTGAGAAGCTCAATGAGCAAATCATGTGAAGAGTACATAAAGCTACTTCTATTCATAAATAAACAGCGAATTTATAATGAGTATCCACACAAGATGAGTTTTAGCAACTACTCATTCCACTTGAAATTTGAATTTAATTGAACGGGAGAAAAAAGCTAAGATTAATGCCGCAACTTTTAATCACGTAAAACTGCACTTTTAAAGAATCATAATCTGCGTGCATAATGAATATGGACGTTTTTGTACTTTTTTTGTATTTTGATATTTAGGCAATTTTTATCGCAAAGTATTCTTTTAATTATTCCTACTTCCATCTGAAACAATAATTTATCGAAAATGATTCTTCTGCTGAAAAGGGATGGATGATTTAATTTCTGGGGAAAATTCAAAATACGAACTGTTTTTTTGGGGTTTACAGTGATGTAGTGGATAGATTGCAGTGTGGTACACAATATTTCATTAAAGGGGGTGAGTGGGAGTCTGGTAAACCGAGATCAATAAGCTTTCCACAGTTGCAAACTGACGACAGATGTATCGACAGGGAGACAGTCAAACCGACAAGTCGATGGGTTCTGTGCTATTTAAATATTATTGCATGACTGCCATTATTGATAAACGTAATCTATATGCCTTCAGCGACTCCTTAAAACTACCTATACTTGAAGAATTTATGAACTTCTTCATATAAAAATGCGCAGAATATAAAAAAAACTTTCTATAAAATACATTGGATCTTCTACAAAGCTTCAGGTATGGCACAAAGTAATCAAAGAAATATTCACAAACGTTTCTTTATAATTAACATAAAGAAAAGTATATAAAGCCAACATAAAGTTTCGAGTTAACTTTAGATCTAATAAAAAGTTCATAAAAGTAAACAAATTATTAAAGGCTGACTAAATTCAGGTATCTTTTTCAGAAAGACTATAATTAGACTAAAGCAATCATTTTCTTATGACATTGTAAATTTTAGTAAAGGGCAAGTTTTTTACTTTATTGATATTTCTGAGAATCAAAAATACATTGGTAAGTTACTGGTTTGGCAAGCTTTCTTGAGTTTCTCTGCTGGGAAAAATTGCCAAAAGAGAGGAAATGCAAGAAAGCTACAAAGTCTCGATTTCATATTGATATAGTCAACTTTGAGTTTGTTTCGGACAACCTGTGACCGAGTTTTCCTTTCTGATTTCTCTGTTTTTTCAAAGAATCTGATGCAACCTTGGCTGCACTGAAATACATTAAACTTGATGCAGTTGCGCGCCGGTAACACTGCAAAGGTTGCCTACTCGATTAATCATGCACCTTACTCGCAAGTTTTCGAACAGTCTAGCTATACTTACACCCAAGGGATATATAAATATTTATTGATTCACATCAGCTGGTAGGCTCTACGTTTATGAAATCGTAAATTCAAATTCCACCATTTTCAAAACCCAGGTAAACATCAAGTGAAAGGAAAATTTTTTGGAAAATTATAATCTGAGGAAAAGTAGAAGCGTTTCAATTAGTCATTCAAAATCAAACGATTCGTCTAAAATTATGCCCTACTTTTCTGATTTCCGAAATAATATTGAATTTGAAAATTTAAGAATTTTTTCATCTAAAATACTCTCTGCCAATGTCTATGGCAACCATACTTTGCATAAAAGATTTGAAATATTCCTGATATAACCTTGGAGCGCTCTATTCTTCGACTACAAAATCCACCTCTTTAAACTTCGATCAATTCAAGTAGAATGTCAATAACTGTTTGCCCCCTTTTCCTTTGAATTTTCATCTACCTAAGCAAATATTTCGCAATTGTATAGCTATATTTTGAAGCTAAATTGCGGTACGAGAAAATTTACTTTAGCCCTATATTACTTTCTTGCGATACTATATAATTTGCAAAATATATGCCAACCCAGAAACGACTTCTTGATTTGCGTCACATGCGTTAAACTTTATTCTTTTATTAAATTCATGTGGAAATAGCGTGTCGCTTCCTGGAACATATATCCTTCAAATGCACTTTTTCAATGTTCTACTAATAACGCGATTGTAATCTGATAGCTTAACTATACAAATATTCATCAATAATTTAATAGGTCATGTTTTTAAAACTCATTAACCTGACTCTGTAGCTAAAATAAGCTCTAAACATCAAAAACTTATTATAAAAATGTAAATCATTAAGAATATAAAGTGATCAACGAGCATACCATAAATAGCAGCAATCCATAATTCATATGCAATATGGTTATCATATCACTCAACATATTTTTTTTTATAATTGTATAATCATGTGAAAATATGAATATTGACAATCAGACAAAGAAATTTAAATGCTGTGTCGAGTTCAAGGTTAAAATCGCCAGTCGAGAAAAGTTTGCGTGCATATAAATCCTTTAAACTTTTATTTTTATTTTATTTAATGCAACACGCCAAGCGATAAGGAAGCGAATTTAAAAACGTCGATTTTCCATGTAGCTGCAAAAGCAGGGAGCAACAGAAGCAAGATAACAACCAAATATTGCGGGTACACTCAGATTTATTTTAAAAATATACAAATATATTTTGTGCTGCTATTGTGTTTTGTAGACATAAATTGGGTTCTAAACTACATTTTTTATAGATTAGAAATTGACTTAAATAGTGACGCAGGTGCCATATCAATTTTTAAATTAACTCTTCCTCTGGAGAATTTCATTTCAAAGTGGCAAAAAGGTCATTTTTAATGGAAAATCTTGCCTTAATTGGGGTTAAGTGAACTTTATTGCAGTGTGGATTGCTTAAATTAACAACAAAAGCACATTGCTGTGTCGGGATTGCTTAACATATAAAAGCGAGCGTGAAAAATGTCTTTGCAATTTTCAAAGAAAAGGAATGTTGCCTACATGAGAGGGTTGTTTTCCTGATTTGTGGGTTGCGATGCAGATCTTCTTGTTCTCCATAAAGTCAGCCTAGCAAATCCGTATTTGGTCATCTTATGGAAGTCTTACTCTTTTTGTTTTCTTTGAAATTCCGTAACTAAGTCATCCTTTTACCTCTCTGTCTTCTACAATTAAATTTTTCAACTATTATCAACCATTTACAACTAGTCCTATAATTCTTCTCGCCTTTTCGATGCATTTCCGTAGAATATCACGAAATGACATATGATTCGGAGACAGTTTCACTGAGTTCAATTCTAAAATTCCATTGAGCCAATTTTATGTTTGTCAGATTGAAGTTCACATTAAAAACGATTAAAGAGTACAATTGTCAATGCTTGTTTGAAAAAAGATGCGTGTAGAAAGTGCGTAGCAAAAATATTTTAAGAATTTTCTTAGATAAACCGCCGCGTAGCAAACATTTATCGAACCCTGCTAATAATTATTCAAGCTGTGATTAATTAAATTTCGTTGCACAGCCAATTTCGTTGAAGCAAATTTTATAAGGCCCACTATTTTTTACGTTTCTTAATTTTATTTTTAGGCAAAGTTATTTATTATTTAGTAATTTCACTTTGATTTAGGTCATTCGAGTGCAGAAGGCGCTTTATGCCGCGAAACTTTTATGCGAGACACGGCTAAACTTTGATATGTGTGTCTCCAAGTGCAAGCCAGTGCAAGCAGCCTTAACAGGCGTCCTGGTCGTCAAGGCACTGAGCTTGCGCAATTCATTTTATACTTCGTCAAAACTTGTCAATCGGGAAACAGCCGATTGTCCTCAGGATTTTGCACATGGACATAATATCTTCAAAGTTACGAACTTTTTCTCAACTTAATTAGTTATTATCAATACTAGTTAATTATTTATTATCTATTTTATATTCTTCATTTTCGTTTCCTTCTGCTTGATAGGTTTAACAAAATCCATTCGTAAAACAATTACGTATTCACGAGTGTTTCTTGAGCGACGTTGAGTAAAAATTGAGATAGAGATACCTTCATTAATACTTTACAATCGTTTCTCAAGTAAATTGGAAAGATTGTCGTATAGTGAAAAGAGAGATTGGACACTCCATTGGGATTTTTTCAATGATTCACTCATTTGCCTGGACGTTTAGACATTAAGATGTACTAATTTCGAGAGTTCTTCTTGAATAGTCGATGCGAAGGTCGCGGAGTTTTTTTTTTGGATCACTGTACACTGTCTCTAAGCTTCACGTCAATTTTTTACATTTATACTCTTCATTGCACACTGACAATCACTTCGAGGGGTGAGAATCTCCAAAATTTGGCAAATTTGCTTCCTTCTCCTTGTTTAAATTTACGGTGTATCAGCCCTTCAACTGCAGGGCGACACCTGTCGTCTCTCCAGATTCTCATGATATTGAATGACCAGGCACCTGCGCATTTCCGCCGTCGTTGACCTCCGACCCTTTGCAAGCCTTTCTCGATTTTGAGAACGTGCTTCGATTAAATTGAAAAAGGAAATAGTTGTATATATGTAGGTTTTTTAATGAAGGTTCGAAGATATGTGAATTCAGCGATTTACTTTGTTGAATAGAACTCTTGGATGTGATTAGGTCACGTTGAAATCGTTTTAGAGTGGATAGAGTAATGGTAGGTAATTTAAAAAAAAAGCTGGCTTGTTTTTCACACAATGTTTGCGGAGGTTTCTGGTGAGACCGGACATTTTCGACTCCTCCGGTGGTTGCTAGATGCGAGGCCGCCGAAGACTGTCGATAGGAGGCGTTCGAGTGGCTTTTCCTACCACCCTCGGGGTGAAATTATAGGGAAAAGGTTCGCCATAGAACCTAGCGCATCAGATGCATTAATTCTTAATTGTATGGAGATTTCATTATTTCGATTAAACCTGCCACTTGAATTTTTTGTGGGGAAAACTATTTTCTTTAGAGAGGCAAAATTATATTTTTGTAAATTGTTAATACCTTTTCCACAAATTTACTCTTAAAAATTACGAAACATCTTTTAGAAAGTTAGAAGATTACATCTTGCTATAGTTTCTTCACAATTCGGAAATATAATAAATATGTAATTTGTAAGTATTGCGGTGAGGGATGTTTTTCTGATGCGAAGGGAATTGTTCCTCTGAATACAAGACGTGACTTTTTTTCATGAGGCGACAAAGTCGTATTAAACTTTTACAACCAACAGCAAAGTGATATATAAAATCTCAAATGAACAAAAGTAATCAAAACTTGTATGGAAGCTTGTTTTTTTACTTTTTATTACTTTTTGAAAATTATTTGATTAAGATTATAAAGAATAACGTTAATTTTGTTAGTTCTATCTGAAGGTAAAGTAGGAAGATAGTAATGAGTTTTTTTCACTTCCTGAAGTGATATATAACAAGAAAGAGAGCGTACAATATAACTGATATAAATACATTGAACGATCAGAGCTTTATAAATAAGTCACGTTATCAGATAGGCGCCCAGCTATTTTCGGGTATCGACCAATCAGTGTTAAGGTCAGACAAGCTTTGCGATAAGTCGAGGGCTACTAAGTTTTGTCCTGGGGATTGATCCTTGACTTACTTCCTCCTCATTACAAAAGGTAATGCAGGATAAACGAAACGGACTTTAACTAATACAAAATTTCATTACCACATCTGCATTCTACATCCGCGTTTTCCGAATCTCGATGTTATCGTACCATTCCGAAAAACTTTCTTAGTATCTTAAGTATAATTCAATAAGTTGCAAGTTGTAATGCATTTGAATATTATCATCAATAATAATTTGTACAATAAGTAAATGTTTGTTATTCGGTTTTCGAAGAAAAAATTAGTTTTATTTTTATAAAATAAAACTATTTCACGGAATACTTGTTTTATGATCGAGAGGTAACAAATTATTATTCAGTGTTCTTGTATCTACACGGAAAATCATGTACGGATACTCATAAAACGTTATAGGGTTAGAAGGGATAAATTGCAATTCGAACCACAAATCGGAAAGACCTTAGTCTCTTATCTTTTTTCCCCTCGTAAAAATCTGAATTCCAAATCACAGTATTACGTGACCAGTCATTCATAAAGGTCAACCAGAATCGAGTCGAATGCTACCATTTATTATGAAGTAATAAGCAAAAAAAAGGAAAAGAACAATTTGATAATAACAGCCACTCAGCCAACAGTTCTTAAACAAATATGAAGAGTTTCAAGAATTTTTATGATTTTCCATTGATCTCCCACATCTCAAAATTCTTTCGACAGAAGGATTAGAAAAGTCTATATTTATAGTTTATCTTGACACAATAAGGTCTTAAATCCCTAAATATTAAGTAACAATTTTCCTTTATGAAAAGAATGGTTTCAGCTCTATAAAAATATAATTTGAAGATCGTATCAAAATTGTTACAGTCTTAATAGAAGTTTGCATTCCCACAACTTATAATTAAAGTAAAATGTCCAATTCAACCCCCTGAATTTTAAATATTTTGCAAATCTATTGAGTGGTGCCCTCGGTCGGGATTCGTTGAAAGTCTGCAACCTCCAGAAAAGCTCGCGGAAATGGCGCGATAACATGTGCCACCTATAGGGAAACGGCATCACCATTTATTGATCAAAGAATCGGCGCCAACTCGAAAAACTGCTCACGAAAATAACTGGCTCCTTTACCCGCATTCCCCTCGCGGCGCGAAGAATAATCTACGGAAATTGTCTTCTTAATACTTCCGATTCTCTGGGATGACAAGCTTTCACTCGATTACAAGAGTTCAGACGAGATATGTATGTACATAAGTATTGACGCCACCTCTCTTCAAGAGTCCTTTCTTCTTCCTTCTTGGCGTATTTTTTCTTTCCCAGGATCCAACAACTTTTTTTGATAATTCATGCTTCAATTTTACCCCCTTTCAAACTCTCTGCTCTTTTTATCATTATCATGTCATCCTTTCAGAGGATACCAGCGCCGTCATCATTACCGCGAAATTCAAAGAAATGAAAAAATACTTCAGGAGATTTACATATAACGAAAATGTGTAACCAATTTTCTAGAAATTGTTAGAAGTATTAAGACTGTAATGTCATTTCCGAGTATTTTTTTATGTAAAGTTTTGGGTAAAAACACATAGCAACCTTTCTGTATGAATATTTCAAATAAAAGTGATGCTTTCCTTAACTTCTAAAATACATACTTATTTAAGCGAGAATTCTCCTGAAAGCTTTTACTTACTTGAAATTGAAATAAATTTATAAAAATATATGAAAGCCAGTTTGAGACATCCTTATAAAAATTTTCAAACAAATTCCGGAATTGGTTTGTTGTTTGCCATTAATTATTAGCTCATTAAATTTATATGTAATAATTAAAAGAGTTTCAAAAAGGACTTACAGGGAAAATGGCCAGGAGGTTTCGAGCTTCTGCGATGGACGTTTTTCATGCTTCGCGGAATGTCTGCTCTCAACACCGTGACAACTGTAAAAAGAAGTAAAATAAAGATATTTTTGACGAATCTCGTACTTATAATGAAACATAAGCCAGGAGAGATTTAAAAATAGCATTCATAAACATACGTGTTATTAACGTGCTGTTTAATTTAGGAATACATTTTATCACTTTCTTACAAAAAAGCATGCAATTTTTGATTCCTAACATTTACATTAGTCAATTTATCGTATCAAAAATGTTAAAAGAGGCTCTTTTGAGCAAAATAGTAGCGAGTTTATAAGTGGCAAAAGTGACGAGGGAAAAATATTAAAGAGGCGCTCAGGTTTCGTATTATTAGAGTAGAGTGACACCAACGGAGCTCATTATAGCCCTTGTTATGAACTCATCCCATATTCTACCATTCTAGTATCTGAAAGTGGTAATTGCGATGTTTAAACCGAGAGAAACGGTTGAAGATTAAGCCATTGAAGAGTAATGAACACTATCTAATTAATTACAACTTCTCAGTGTTAACCGATAAATTGATTTCTCAGCCAGGCTCTTTTACTATAACAGATACTCTTTCTCACTTTCTTTAATAATAAGGTGAATCAGTCGATGATTCTTTTAAATATCAGAATTAATCGTAATATATATATATATATATTATATATAATTTATATATATATAATATAGATTTAAGAGGTAAATAGAATTAGAATTTTTACTTTTACACGTAATCACTGCTATAAAATCTAGAGAAGAGAGAAGTGGCTTTAGCAATAAAGACAGCACTACTGAAATCTGACCATTGCATCATGTTTCCACTTGAAGAAGTAGTCCTTTTTGAGCAATATCCGGCGGCTTTATCAAGTGGAAACAGAAACATATAAAACAGTATTATGTCCTATTTAGGTGGAAACACACTGTTATAGCACAATAGGAATTCAGTAGAAACGGATTATTGTGTCAGACATCATAATTTTCCAATCTTGTAAAATATATTCATTTTATAAGACACTTTCTTCTGTGTTAAGCACCTCAATGAAGCTCCACTATTTAATTAACAAAATTAATACTTCACATGAGTTTAGCAAAAACGCTAAATCAAAAAAAATAAAAAAAGCTCAATTTTGGGGTAGTTAGAGTAAATGTTAAGGAATGTTACACTAGCATATTTTAAACATATGATAATTAATCTAAACTATTAAATAAACTTATAATTTTGGCCATTATCAATGGAAACAAACGAATGAATAAGCAATTAAGTGTACCTAAAGTTGCATATTACATCAGAGGTTTGTCTCGTCTAAGTTTCCTAATCGAGCCTGCAGCTGGACACGCGTCACGCTTGCGCAGCCGAAAGTTTGTGGTAACGTCGTCACGTGTGTGGAAGATCGCAAGCACTGCAAGCTCTACACACATGGCCGCCACATATGATCGTTCGATCGGCGCTGGAGAAGCCCAAAGTGCTTCATTGTCTGGCACGAAGGGTGCTTGACCTTCTCCCACATATCGAGTATGCCTTCTCTTTGGAGACCATGTTAAAACCTGCTTACAATACGCGCCTCGAGCTATTATCCTTCATCGGCAAAGGCGTCTTGCAGAGCAAAGCTCGATGCCATGTATTCCTTTCCATATGTGCAATATGCATGCGTACATTCACTCTTCACTGTTTGCACTCTTCAGCCCTTCGTCCTCAGTCTTCAATATTCCGTATTCAATATTCAGTGTTGAATGTACAGTGTTCAGGTTCAACAGCGATGGCTCTTTATCAGCCAGGGCGAGCCTTTCAGATTCGCCGAGGCCCCTCTCACCTACCAGAAAATATTCGAGGGCTTTCTTTGACCTTGAATTTTAGGTCTCAATAGAAGAAGCTTCACACACTATAACCGGAATAAAGGTCTTGGATGTTAAAGTTACAGAGACTGCTTTCAAGGGGACTTACTGAAGTTCCATGCTATCTAAGGCACAGGTACAAGGTCCTCTTCTATTATTTAACATATCCCAATTATATTTGCCTCGAAATTTTATTTTCTGTCTTATTTTGTAGCGAATGATGTCAAAAGTTTGATGTATAAAGTAAGTAGTATAGGTAATTTTAAATCAGTCATAGTCGACATCAGGTAGTATGTGTCATGTTGAGTTAGTTATAATGTTCAAGTAGTATAAATCAGTTTAAGTCAGACAATTAAGAAACTAGCCAGTTTGAGCAATTTTAATTATTTTAAAAGTTTTTCAAATTGGTGTAGTAATAAATTTCTGTGAACATACAGTCATTTGACGAATCGCGAAAGGAGAAATTTACTACTTTCACCACTTCCTTTATGAAACATTTTGCTCTATTTACACACCCTATTAATTCGTTTAAGTAACTTGTCATGGCCCAATGATCATGACATCTACACTAAAAGGCACGAATGATTTATGCGACGAGTGAATTATATTTCTGCATCCGGTGATTTATTAGACTCATTTATACCGGTCTTATACAATTTTCTATACACGCCAGAGCACGTTTTATAACGGTTAATTGATTTATTTACGTCAAGAGTACCGCGATTTTATCGCACGCCGTAAAAATGTATTATTTTGTCCATTTATTCGTTCTTAAAATTATTTGATAATTGCCATTTATTTTTATGAAGTTGTATAGTGTTCTGTCATTTAACCGGTACAAATCTCGCTCGAGTTAAAGATATTTGTATCGAAACGATTGTTTCCGATATCTATTCATTTCTCCAGCAAACCTGAAATCTTCCTTCATAGAAATTTAAATTTCAATTCTTCCAAGTTGCAAATATCTGCAGATAAATAATTCAGTATTTCAAAGAGTCATTCATTTTCGGATGAGCATAGATCTCTTCTAGAAAGAGCTTCATACGTCAGAAATAAGCAGAACATTCACCTCGAGCCAACTTCTTGCCAATTCCACGTCAGCTTTAAACAGAAGTAGCTAACGCGAACCACAAATTCCGATTTTTGCAATATTTTTATTCGTTATCTGTCGCAGAAATACGCCAAGCATGCAATCGGTGATTGGCTAAACCTCCAAAGTTCCGTTGGCTCCAAGCCCAAAAACGAAATCTGCTATATCTGATAAACGCGAATGTAACTGCTGAATGAAATTTTGCAGTAGACTCGGATTTGAGAAATTCCACTGGACCACCTGGTTACTATTTAGTGATGATATACATGTATGCAAAATGAGAAAACAATGGCTCCTGTCCACTGCAGACAAAGGACCTTTGCCAAAACTTTGCTTTGCAAACAGGATATCAACAAACTGATTACATTTTGTTCTGTAAGTTTAAAAGGGAGAACTCAAAACTGATTATAATTTTCCAAAAACTAAAAAGCAATTATTACCCTAATGCATTTTTATTAAAAAATTTTGTGTTAGAAATTTAAACTGAAACAAACATTTTTTTCTGATCGAAGGGAAAATAATTAAAGTCCAATAAAGCTACTTTGGAACACGAGTGGCTACATTCGCTCGACAATTCGATTCGAGTTTTAGACTGAGAAACGAGATTGGAAAATGCGTCATGCATACTTATTAAGCGCGAATGGGTGTGTTAATGAAGTACGCCTACGATTTCGAATCTTTTTTTTCTCTAATTTACCCATAAAGTACATCACGAGGAAAAAAATTCTGGTAAAAACAAGTTAGAAAACTGTATGATTTTCATATTGTTTTAACATTTTGGATCTTTTCTATTTAATTTTTCACGATAATAAAAGCGTTAAACTTTTTCTCAATTTTTGGACGATATTTGTCATATTTTTAACTCTAATTTCCCAAAATTTTTTACAGATTCCTAGTTTGTTTTATTTACACATTACAGCTTTATCGCTCTAGAATTTAACCAAATTGAATGGTCATCCAATAACGAGGACTCCAATTCTGATACAGTATCAATACATTCAATTCTTTATTGATGGTGTCATATATAAATAGAAATATATATTTATCCTAAATTGAGTCATTCAATCGGTCAGTCATATTTACTTCACTCACTCAAGTAGCATAAGTAATTTAGAATCAGACATGGTGATTTTGAGTACCCAACATTTTTTAAATTCAAATATGGTATTCAACGAGTAGAATAAATTCAAGTAAGTAGTTAAAGACATCTCAGTCAGCTAGGGCATGTACCAAGTAGTAGAAGTAATTTTCAGTCGGACGTGGTATTTTCAGTCAGACATAGTGAAGAAAGTAGTATACGACTTTTTAAGTCAGACATGGGGTTTTGCGAAGAATTGAAGTATTTTTTAATTCAACCGAGATACACATCAAGTGGTCTACGTCATTTTAAGTTAGCCAGCGGGATAATTGAAAATGCCGTACCGTATAAAAATTCTCTTTTCTCTAGTAATTTGCCTCATTAAAAACGGTGTATAAAAATTCAATCGAGAAAACATAAAATATCAAAAGTGAATAATAAATTCTTCTGTAATATTTCTCTTCGAAAAATGTATGAGTAAGTCGTAGCAGCAGACACGATGAAAATTAATTTGAACAATTCAGTTGAGTGAAACAAAATTTTGCGTAAAAGAAGTAGAGATAAACACTTTATGATAAGAAACGTCATCTTGATCGTAGTCGACTTTAGCAGAGCAAGTTTGACTGTACAAGTAAGATGGTAAACATCTCTAGGCTCATATGGAGAACTGCTGAAGCTCGGGGAACGCAGAGAATTTCCGTTTTCCGAACCATAAATTTGAAAGCCCATTCGAAGAAGTTGCTTTGAAGCTTCGTAACTGTCTGCATGCAAAGGAGATTTAAATCGAAGTGAATGGTTCGACGTAAGAGCTCACGTGAGGCAAACACATTGACTTGTCTTTATTTTCTTTGAATGGAAATGATTATGAAACTAATTCCTCTTTTCAAAAAATTTCCAATGCTTTCATAAGATATTTGCGAATGAAAGATAATCTATCAATGTACGAATTACACGAATTTTCATTGGAAACCTTTGGACATGTGAAGGAAATAAACCAGTCGCTTATATTACTGAAGGACATAGTAATTTCGAGATTAATTTAAAAATCAGAGAATAAAGCGATTTTCATCGGTCCTACGTACTCAGACCTCTGCATTTAACAAAAATATTTAGATAAACTTATGTATGTATTTTTTATATCCTTATAAAAGAAATACTCGCTTGGGATGTGTACTGGGGTTTCTGTAACAGAATTTGTGAAAGGATGACTTATTCCTGTGACAAGTAAAGACCACATGTGGGCAATGAGTAGGAGTTCAAAAACAGTACACATTTGTGGATATGAGTACATGGAAGTAACATGCACGTAAATGAAGGTAATACATAGAAGGGTGAGACTCGAGAGCTGAGAGCTTTTATATGCGGCTCGAAAAGACCATCCCACGTTTATCCATGCCCAGCCAAGCACACCACCAGCAAGACACAGAAGTCACACTTTTTACTTTAGCTTAGAATACTACCATTCTTTTTATCCTACAAAACTAACGTTGTCCTACGGGAAAAAAAGGAGAACAAGTTTACACATCGTTTGCCACTATGTAAAGCTTTTGAGATGTTTGATTTGGAGAATCAACTGTCATTCCTTGGAATTTTCTATCATTGCTTATTTTTCATTCATGAAACAGGAAAAATGTAAAAAGACGAAATGTACGAAAAGTTAGTTTAATCTCGATCGAGACTTTAGGGATTTCTCGTGGTCAACCTTTGATATCCATATTGAGAAATAATTTTTCTTCTCGCTATCAGTTCTTTGACACCAGTTTTTTGCGAATACGAGACATTTTTTTTTAGAAAGTCCATTTCTCGCTGTCAATAATGGAAGACGTTCGATCCTTATAACTTCACTGAGAAATTGAGTTAGGTCGACGGAAGCAAGAATGGAGAGAAGCTCGAGGGAGCTTCTCAATTCCCTAAATACGTTTCGAGAAGATTCCTGCACACCCAAATTACTATTATTATCACGAAAAAAATTAAGTTTCGCAAATTAGATTATGAACGTCGTCTTGCTTGGATAAAATTTCCAGTTAATGGCAACTAAAAATTTGAATCTGCAAAGCTTTATGAGTTTAATAAAATGATTTCGTTCAAATAGAACCGTTCACATTATAAATGTCAAATAAATCTAATCAAATAACAATAAGGACAATAATATTTATTATTCATAAAAGAGTTCAATTGATCGAATATTGAGACAAGCTTTTTACTGAATATCGTGGGCATTATGCGATTTCTACCTACGAGTACATGTTCAATATAGGAATTCATCATATTCCTCTCGATATTGATTTTTGTGTTATATGTCAGCGGAGTGATCACAAACTGTATCTTGCGGAATTTCGAAGATATATTAAACTTTGAAAGTGCTCGCGTAAGATACTCTACAAGATCTTACTTTATGCAGGCTTGCTAAAGAAAAGTTTGTTTGCTTAAGACAATTTTTAAGGTTCATTTTCTTAAAAATAATTTACATAACATAAATAGTCTATATTTCAATGTTTCTTATGCTTCATAGCTATAAAATAAAACGTCCTTCTTTCATTTTTAATACAATAAGCTTCTCCAATGGATGTAAATTGTTTCCATTTGAGCGGATTACAATCACTTTGAGGAGAATAAATCCAGGCTCTGTGCTTGATCTAATCCAACGTTAATGAATATCAATTATTAATGCGATCGCATTGTTCAGTCCAGAAAATTCGATGCACTACTCCGAATTGTGGATATATATGTATATTATACATATATATTCAACTCATATTCTGTAGATCAAACCAACCTACGAAGGATTACGGCGGCTTCGAAAGAATGAAAGCGAATCCAGTTGGGTTTTTTACATTCGTCGGAAATCCTCTTTTTCACCGAGCAACGCAAACATGATGGAGCGAAGATTTAGTGGAATCGTTGCAAAAGTTAAAAAGCATTTAGTGAATGGGTGATTAAAAGCGAAAAATTGGAATTAAGCCTGATTGATGTTAATGAAGAGTATATCAGTCGAGAATAATGATTCGCTTTTATATAAAAGGACAATTTCAAATTAATCCTTGTCTCTTTATCAATTATCAAGCTGAATTATTTAAAACTGAGATGTTTAAAAAATCTAGTTAGTGTGTTTCGAGAAGTGTGTTCGATCAATAAGGGAATATTGGATTATGGCTATCTATAGTTTCTACCTACAGTTTCTTAAGACAATTTCAGAGAGTAATTCTGATGCACGTAAATTAAAAAAAAAAAAAGATTCTTCCAGTACGTATAACTCAATGTAGGCGAGTAGACCAGAAGTATGATGAAAGTGAAGTATATGATGTAGGACGCGAATGAGTGACCACGAGAAAAAATCAATCAATCTAGAACCTTCACAAGGAAAGTCCTCTTTTGTTTTAACATCTTCCATCGGCTTATTTTTTTAATAAAAATTAAAATTAGAACTTCCTAGGAATTGTTTTATTTTTAATTATTACCATTCTTCAATGATCCAATAATTAATTATAAAAGAATATAAATTATTTTATATTATTAAATCCCACAAGATATATTTTCCCGAGGAGGTTGACATATTTTGATTTTTCACTTTTCTTTGAAATAGACGTCAATGAACCTCTATTTTTATATCTTGTCGAATCAGTGAACTGAAAGCAAATGGGTGTTGGAAAGATAGTAGCAAAGCGTTGAAACTGGACTAGTTATCTTTAACACTCTTAAAAACAATATAAAAAAAAAATATTTCCTGGACTCACTTGGACAATTATGTCAGCAATTTTAATTTTATGCATAAAAATTCATGCATAAAAACTTTCTGGTTTAAAGCAACACTTTTTTCAAATTAAATATCATCAACAATTTTATCAATTTTAAATTAAAGAATAAATAAAGTTGTTTAACAATCTACCTCCATTTAGAGTTTGGAAAAACAGACGGTGTCACTCTTTTTCAAGGCTTTAGTGATGGTTAAGAAAGACGTTAACATAAAAATGGGCGTGTTACGACCTTTTACAATTTTCATCCCTAAGTGTAATATTTCATAAAGTCATAAACCTTGCACATCCCTCTCTCTTCGTTTGGGAATGTCTCGTAAAGATAACTTTCCACGAACAGGTTAAGATTGAAAGAGAAATGTCACTCGCCTCGAATTTTGAAAGGCTTATAGTGAATCAGGTTACACGATTCTACATTCTAGATATTCTAAAATTCTATAAAATCCTCCCTTTCTCAGATTGCAGTTACGAGATACTCTGCTCAGGGAGTCAAGTTCGGAAATTATTTAAATTATTTTTCCTTTCCTTTCAGCTAAGCTGTTCCTTATCTAATTCGCTCAAACCCAAACTTTTTTATCCTTCAAATTTAATTAAATTAGGCTGAATCCAAGCTGAACTCACAGTGAATTTCAGTAAATTTAAATGACTTACTTTTGTAATTTCAATAAAAAATATCATTTAGAATTTATCTTTCGTTATTTTTTACTTTAAAAGCTTAATCAAATGCAGAGACAAATTGCATTACACCATGAACAAGTTTCCAAAGCTTTTGTGTTAAACTCGGGATTAAATGTTTCACGTTAAACACTAGCAGCTTGCTTAACTAGCATGATCAAGTCTTATAAGGATGAATATCAGAATTCTGAATCCGGTACTTAGGATTTCTAACTTGATTAAACTTGACGTAGTCCCTCTCATGTCTTCTGGTTCACAGTGTGCTGTGCTCTAACGGCAATTGCCACGAGGAAATCCAATTAAATTTAGGTCAATGTCCGTTGGTTTAAAACTTAACTTAACTCTCACTGGTTCGAAAGCCAAAATGCATTTTAAAACCTAAATCTAAATTGTATAACCTTTTTAAAATGAAATATCCTCTTAAATTGAAAACTTTTCTGGGAAAATTGCTTTGAAGTTACCTTCTATTTGTTTCCTTTTTCGTTTTAAAACATTGGTAAAGATGAAACGATCCACCAACTTTAACAGCTATACGAGCTCATTGTCTCAAAGTAAAGTCGATGCCATCGTTATATTCTCTTTAACGCCTCTGTAGTGAATAAGACAGGGAGGAGATTGTGGTGTGGCAGAATCTCAGCATCTTGCAGATGTTTCATCAAAATATGCATCAAAGCTCCTGTAATTACCGCCTATCCTTGGGCGTCCTAATAGTCTCTTCACGCATAAATAATGCACAATAAAACCTTCCGCAAAGGTATATAACATCCTCATTAAAGTAGTTCTAATTATGCTACTGACTTCCTCACTCAAACGATATACCTACTTCAAAGTCAGCGCGATTTAAAAAAAGTATTCACACTTTTAACACACGCTAGGAACATCACATTTCTACCCTTTTAAATACATGTTATATGTATTGAAACTTGAAGTAATAGCTTTTTCAGCAAAACTGTTTCCTGACTCACAGTGCCATTTCAGTTGTTTTCATTCTCTTTTTGAGCTAAAAAAGACATTATTGAAGAACGAGTTCATACTTGAACTTTCTGAAAGAGCCATTTTACAATTACTTTAAAAGTATTAAATATGGAAGATCAAGTTTATAAATCTTTCATATTTTCAGTATGTAACAGGAATGTGGATATATATATAATTAGAAATCGATACTTGTTCACATTCTGTAAAGAGTTTTCACTCAAATTTCCTAAACTTAATTACCTGTTATTATCCATAATATTTGAGCAATTAATATAGTTGACATAACAGTCAGTAAACGAAATCATGATTCTGGATAAATCTGCTCAATTAAACAAAGTTAGCATTTGGTATTTCAAACATTTCAATAACACAAGTTTACCCTCAAAATTATTAATCTGCATTTCAGTAGTAAACTATCTCACGAATTACAAATTTTCTATCTATTTTTTGGCGTATTGAATTTATCTCATTAATTAAGCACGTAATATACCGGAAAGTAATTAAAATACGGACATTGGATACTTTAATCACGTTTCTGAAGTTCAAAGTGAGCTTACCAGCTTTGTACAAGTTTATTAATTTTGTTCCTAAGTTTTCATTCTTGATAGAAACTATCAATTCGTCGAGTATTGATTATATGGGGAAGAGTTCAGTAAAATAATTGAGCATCGACCTCTTAGCCTTGTTATTTGATGCTCGCAAACAATGCAATTGAATTTGACAATAGGCGACGCCATTCCTTTTTATCAGTACTCAACAATGCAGCTAGGCTGCCTTTATGATTATTCTAGTAATACAACAAGCACGGCACTGCTCATTAATTTTAAGCATCCAGTAAATGCATATATGTAGTGTGAATTCTTGATAAGAGATGCATCTACAAGTGTTCAATTTAATAGGGACCTTAATAATTCCTTTTATACACGATTCTAATTATTGTAAAATATTGCTCATTTTTTATTGCTTCTATCTTGAACGTTTTAAAATTGTAATTTATGTGCACAACTATTTTTGAGATATCTAAAGTTTTCTACCTTGAAAGAAGGGAATTTCTTGGCAAAATAAAATGCTGTGAAAGAGTATTGGTATATGTGATCAGTAAAGATGCCTGGGACTCTCGTTGTCAAGACCTAGTGAGGAAATGGAAAGTTGAAGAAGAATTTATGTCACATGGAAGAAACAAAAAGTATGGTTCCATATTGATAGATGATAATAGTTTTCTTATCTACTTCTCGTGTTCCAGACACAACCTCAAAGCCAAGTATATAGAACGAGAGAGTGGCATTCGGAAATTTTACACACAAATGATGAATGGAAAATGGTGAGAGGGAGTTCGATATTAATTTCTACACTCGTAAAGGACGTTAGTGTACAAACAAACGATAATGGGAATGTGAATGTATGCAAAGAGTAACATAGAAAATCACCCAATGAAGGCTCACTTTTGTTGAGATCTTTTGATATCAAGGGTCTCATAAATTTTTCAAGAAACCTCGCATATAAAAGCTTTTATAATCTTTTAATTATCGAAAAATTCTACAAAAGAAATTAGCCTGGTTTTATAAACCTTTAAATTCATTTTAAAATGCTGTCATTAGTAATCCGGAAATTGTAGTCTTATTAGGATTATTTTTTTTTAAACTTACCTCTATTAGAAAAGACTTTTGGAGAAAACTATAAACAGATGAATTATTTTGCATTCTAAGTTTCTATTTTAATTGGAAATTGTTAAAAATATTATTCGAAAACTGTTTTTATGGACTTTAATTTTTGTGTCTTCATGCAAGTCATGAATTTTTGTAACTAAGGTGGTGTACAGTTGTACACCTTCTACAAATGCAAACAAGTTTGAAAAAAGACGTGTAAGAAATGCGAAAATATTGTGATTATTCGCAGACGAAAATAAGTGGAATGCAAGAAGAGTGAAAAATATATTGAATTAACTTTTAAGTATAAATATTTGCTCTCTACTATAACAAGGAAAATGATTTCTTTGAATAAATTGTTTTATATTTAAAAATTAAAATATAAATGATTTTATACATGATGTTTTAATTACCCAGCCATAATAGAAGAGACAAAAAAGTGAAGGCATGCGCGATCCTGATGTGAGAGTATTGCAAAAATTGATCAGAGTGAATCTAGAGACAAATAGGAATAAGAAATAGGAGATTAAAAGTGAAGAAAGATTGAGTTAGTAAAAAGTGTAAAGAAAGAGTGGAAAAAAGCGAGCAAAAGAAGAAAGGAGATATACGAAAAAAAATTGATAAGAAAGAAAAACAGTCAATGTACCCTACTGCTTTTAGTCTGCAATGATGATCAGCCGGATGTCTCGAAAAAAGTCCAACCCCTACCAACACAATAATATCAGAGTCAGTTTCACGGATAAAATCGTGTGAATATTATTTTTATATCCTAACATTCAATCAGAGAACATATTATTTACTTATGTTTTTTTAATTAAATTGTTGGCAATGAAATATAACTATACAGCTTAATGAAATATTTAAGAATTAAATGAATACACACAAAGAGCATGAAAACAAAAATTTTAGCGCTTTGATTCAACACCCTTAATAGATTACTGTTGGAAAAGTTGGGGTTAATATAAATTTAATATGAAAAATGAAATTATTTTTAATCTTCTTACTCTGCACACAATTCATTTAGTCACGTGTCTGAAGGTTTTACGAGTTTTACGAGTTACCCAGTTTTCCTGGGTAATAAAAAAAAAAGAAAAGATCCCAATTGGTTTTGTCATTGCCTTACTCAAAAAAGACATAATGTCTCAAGAAATTAAATCTAACGAACCAAAAAGTATAAATTGAATAAAGCTCTGTTTAATATGTAGGTTAAAACGTAATATTAGATTTTCAAGGGTCCTCATAGACTGCCGGATGCCAAGCTCGACAGAGATGGCTGAGATATGAACCGCAGCCGTTCGCCACCATATTCACCCTCCCGGTTGTTCTCGCTTCACAACCCTCTGCTTTGCACTACTGCTCCTTAAGGCCCTCTCGAAAAACGCCTTCAACCGCCTGTTTACAATAGGCGGATACCCCACGGTCACGTAGATCTGGGTCGTCGATTTTAATCGGCTTCAGGGGCGACCATTCAGCACTATTCCTGATTTTACAGACGAAATTTGCTTTCAGCTTGCGTGTTCTAAAGGAAATCATATTCTCCCTAACACCCAACAAAACGGTGCGTTCGAAACTTTTAGAATTATTATGACTTGACACGAAACTGTCTTTTATGAAAGACGACCTTCATTTTTTATTACACCCCTTTCCCTTACCAGCGGAGATGAAACCTCTGAAACCGGAGATGAAACCTTCTTTTGATACATTAGTATATTAATTTATACTATATTATAGAAAGATTTGGCTAATCTAAAATTTTTAAATAAATAAATAAATAATAGTATATTATATAAATATAATAATGGTATATTATACGAAGGGGGAGACGATTTTTTGATGAGCATTGAAATATATGCATCAATTCAGCCGTTTTTCAGGCATATTAGGAGGGGTTAAAGTTTCACTCCCTAGGGAGTAAAAAGTAGAACTTTAGCCCCGATTCATAGTCATGAAAAACGGCTGAAATCATGCATGTATTATAAAAAATAAAATATTACATCTTGATTTTAGTATGTTGAAAAAATACAAAAAATATAAATCTAATATTGGGGGCGCGTTACCCCTTAGAAAATATTAATATATTAATAATTATTATGCGTAGAGCTCCTCATTTTTCATCAACTCCCTTTATACTGTCACCAGTGGAGAAGCTGGTGATTTACCTTATTTCAAATTTTTAAAAATATTTATTTTTATAGTGTGCTTTAAAAATAAGCAGCAGGCAGTTACCAAAAATTTAAAAATTTACCTGAATCAGATTTATTGTCCTATACAAAAATACATATTTTTTAAAAGAATAATAGAATTTTTTATCGAAGCATAGAAGATAGTGAATAATTGTTCTATTAATATTATTTTGCAGCAATTTCAAGTGGCAGATGTCGGAAGTTTGACGATTACCTATTTTCTGACCCAATCACGACTTGGCACTGCTGTTTACGTAAGTCGAACTAAAAATTTCTTTGAAAAATGGTATAAAATTCTCTGAAAAATTACGTATCTTTTTCCAGAAGATGATAATTATTTTATTTCATATATTGAGCTTCGTAAGCCAAAGATCAAAATTGACCAATTGTCTGATTACACTTGGTAGAAGTGAATTAAAACCATTTTAATCTAATTGTTTACTGAAAAAGTAATGCATTCGTTTTTATAATAATGACGAAGATTCACGTGAAGTTCCCACGTGAGAAATGCTCCATTATTCTATTCTTCTTGCAAATAAATCTAAACAGAATCGAGGTTAACCGAATAACATTTCATAATGTCAATTTCACGAATAAGTTTTACCAGATTATATATATAATATTCATTTTTTCTCTTATTCAAATTATTTTTAGAAAAATTAGTAAGCACCATGTCGTTTTTTAGTACGATAAATTTTTCAA
>JAUEJJ010000042.1:14252097-14275787 GCA_032164275.1 Synergus coniferae | reverse complement strand
TATTCTAGTTTTCGACTGGCAAACTTATAAATGTGAGAAAGAGTTTCGTATGTACTTCTATTTTAAAAACTTTACGAACTTAGAAATTTTTTAAGAATATTGCACCCCAAGAGACAAAATTATTTTTTGCAACTGCATGAAACAAGCAAAGAGAAACCTGACATTTTATTACTCTGATTTACTCAACAAACTTTATGGTCGTTCAGCATTTTATAGAATTAGAATAAAATTTCAACATAAACTTTCATACCTTACCCATGTATATTTTTAATGTTTAGCATGCAGAGTCAAGTATAAAAGTTGTCATAAAACGAGATTTTTTTGTTTTCGATGACGAAGAAATTCAAGAAAGAGAAATAGAAACAAAAATATAATATAAAATATAATTGGTATAATAGACAATATATACTGATAAAAAATCATATAGAATATGATGGTCAATACAATTATAATATAATTCTTTTATATCATGTGCAAATATTTCCTACTTCGAGTTGATCCAATAAAGTCCAAAAGTATTTCTGTTATGATCTTATGTAACTCCTGTAATGTATACAAATATAGGCATGGATTTTCAAACATAAAAAATTCCATTATTCAATTTTTCTTTGATTATGGGGGGCAAAAATGATCTCCTAAGTAAAACCAATACAGCATCCTCAACTTCTTGTATTTTCCTGCTATGTCGGGTAAATTTACTGTACCTACATCTAATCTTCATTTTAAAATAAAAATTCTACCCAAAACGTGCACGTGACACGAATAAAAAGGATTATAAAATAATTGCACTGAATGATTGAATAACAAAATTTGTAATCAACAAAGCACATGTTTCAATGCTTGAAACTTAAATTTCATAATTTCGGAAATTATTTCTTGGGTATTTTTTCAGTAATATTATCTCATTTCTTCTTTTCTACTATAATTGTTACTTGAAAAACGTAATTTTGTATATAAAGTCAATTAACACTTTACCTTCAAGCCAGTTGCAACACCGTCAAGAATGGGATCCAGGGCCGATGATTCGTTGTACAGATCCTAAAGATCACTCATCCAATTTGCAACTTTTTCCACCCCTCTCAAGTCCGAAGATCTTTCAACAAACTTTTCAAGTGTTCGTTAAATCACGAAAGCTCCAGAGAAATTTTCGCGACATCTCCGAGTCACGCACACGTATATCCATCTACTTTATGTTTTTCTTATCCCATAAACGCACACGACCCTTTCGAACACACAAGCGTTGGAAAACGTTCGATTTTGTTTTAAAAATTATTATAATTACCGTTACCGTTAGTATCACAATGGACGATCGTTATTAAACCTTAACTGTAGCATTACCGTTAAAGATCACAGTTGCAAAAATTGATCAAACCCGGTTTTTGACTTTGCTTTTCAAAATTTCACCAGATGTTACTTGTTACAGGGGATAATTCGGGCAGCGAGCCTGGAAAGCTATTATCGACCTCTCAGGATTCCACAACCGAGGACCAGTTGAAAAGTTAGCCTGTGAAAAATGCAACGACTGCTGGGTGGTACTTCCTTCACTGATTTCACCGCGTGAAGAACAAATCCTGTTATCTTAGATAATTTAAAATCCACCAATAATCCTCAAAACATCAGTTCTCATCTCATCTTTCATTATTATTGTTTCATGATCTCAGAGTGTTTTCTCATCTCAGAATCTTCCAGGATCAGAAAATTTGTTGTCTGAGAATGTTTTAAATGATTAATTTCACTGAAGTTCAAGTGCACCAACCTTTGACTCTATAACATAATCAAATTCACTTTTTTAAGTAAAGACATCACCTACTTTGCAAGATGAGCACGGGAATCAGTTGCTACAATGGCGTTGCTCTCGAGCATGGTACAGAGTCAACATCACGTGGTTGCAGTATCCCAACCTCGTAGACTTAATTTCATAATAGTACTATATCCAGATGATTGATTTGTTTCAAGAAAATGAACTGATTCTAGCTTGATAATCCTAAATCAGTACTGATGATTTTGAATCTGTTCTAATCTCGAATCTGATCTGATGATTGGCCTGATTTATAATGCTGAATCACTTACGATCATTAGATCCTCTGAAGATGGTATTCCTTTCTACAAAAATCAATCTTGGTCTTGATCTTCTAAAGAAACCTGGTGATACTATTCCTCTCTATACCATCTTCTTTTAGTAGATCATAGAAATGTCAACAACTGGATGCCATAAAAGGATCTCTTTTCATTCGGGTTACACAAAATCTCACAGGACTCACAAAACAAGAATTACTTTGGATAGTCTCCAAGGAAAGATTAGAATTGAGGAAGATCTCAAGAGGCCTGTATCACTCGCTCAGAAAAATTGTATTGTCCCTTAGGTTTGGTGGTTCCAAGGAGAGGAATTTTGCGGATGATCGAGTGTCCCTTGATAGGATTGGAGGACCGATCTTGCCTCATCGATTGCAAGGCATGTCACGAATCTTACCACCCTCAAAGGGGGAATTCCTCCATGTTTCGAGCGTGTTGGTGAGTGTGATTTTGGTGTGTTAGTGTAGTTGGAAGGGTTTAGGTGGTAAGACGGAAGTGTGTGTGGGTGTGTTTCGTCAGGGTGCAATCCCAATTTCGATGTTGGGCGGCTGGCAGCCGGCCTCACACTGGCCTCCTCGTCGAGACAACCGTAGACTCCATGGTAGACTCTACGCCCCGCCTGATCCTCCCAAATCAACCCCTCATTCCACGACCCTGAATATCGACTCTGGCGCCGTCCTACGCCACTCCCCGTAACTAGGGCCTTTGTTTTTTACACGACCCCTGCAAGAAGAATGGGAAGGGCTGCTCTCGAGTTCCGATCCAAGGAAACGCGAAAAGGCCAACCCCTTTCACGCGAAAAGGATTTTACACAGCTATTATTAACAAAATTAGCAATGTCACTCGCGATCGATAATTGAATTTAGGGGGTCTAGGAAACGATTGATCATTTCGGTAAAAAAGGATTAGATAGATTTTATATGTATTAGGTTGCTGCAGGCGATTATAGAGAGAGGGTAATATTCGGCGGGGAGTTTCGTAAATTTTTTATGAATGGGGGGAATAAGGGAGAAAATATTCAAGATTAAAATGAAATGAGAGGGGAAGATTAATGATGATGAGAGATGACACCAGATAATTTGAGAATAATTTACCGAAATTTTTGAAATCTTAAGGGTTGAAATGGGGTGAGAAATTTTTGATGAACATTTCTTTTTAATCCTTTGTCGTTAAATGCTGCTGTAATCAACAATTAAATCCCGTTGGTTTAATGCCTTAATATTTTATGTTTAGTTTATAATTTTAGTTAATAATTTGTTCCTCTTATGTTCTGATTGAAATTAGATAACTTTGAAAATTAATTTCGGACTTTGGGGACAGTTACTCTATTAAAACTTTTCACAGATTAGTTTTAATTTTCTAATTCTAAAAAGAATTATTAAAATTGTTGACTAATTTGACGAATGAAGATCATAAAGTTTGCTTTGAAGAGCGCTAACAGTAATTAACTAATTTAGTATAAATTAACGTTGTTTATTAGTATGGTTTATTAGCATCGTGTGGTATGTATTTTGAAACTCATTTCAGAACTTCTCTATGCTTGCTTTTATGGAGAAAACACTATGTTTGCGTAATCAAATCACTTGATTTTTATTTAGTTTTTATATAATAACAAAAATTTGATAAGAATACTTACAAAAATTTAAGGAAAATTAAAAATTACGAAAAAGCTTTGTTTTGCATTATAAATAATCAACATATCAAAAATACTTTTTAAATTTAAAAATTAATTTCAATTAAATAAATAAACTGACTTTAAAACTCATTCACCTTAAGCACAATCGAGGGTGACTAGCTCTCGGATGGGTGAACGCTTTTAATTTTTTTCGCTCAAAAATAATTCAATAGAAAGATTTTGAATTTAGTAGAATCAAATTTGAAGCTTCTCGTATTTGAAATTGTTCATTTTGATTTTTAGTTAAAATTTTCTTCTTTTGAATTTCTATTATAAAAATGATTTTTAAAAATACTGTTTTTTTCAGTACCAATTCCTTTTCTAACAATTCTGTAAAATATTAGACTCAATTTTAATTATGCTGAAAATATTTCTTTGTAGCTCACCAAATTATAATAACTGTGACTTCTAAGATGGTTAAAATCTCTTCCTTTGATATTCCCTTTTTTGGTTTACCTAAGTAAATCTAAGGGACAAAAGGGCTTAGAAAATTTAAGAGCAAATTGTCCTCCAAGGATATCTTCCCGTTCTTACTTGTATAACCTCATCCCCTCATTTTATGCGAGGTCTAAGATGAAAGAAGAGTGAAACAGAAAAAAAAGAAAGGACAAAATGTAAGTGGTTCTCATAAATTGAATGGAGCCAGAAATTGCCCTCGAACGTATTGTACAAGAAAGAATATGCAGTGTTTCTTCACACATCACTCTAGCAAGTAGTCACATACCTTACAGGCTATCTATTAGGGGAGAGTAAATTGTCTTTGCTTGTGTTATATTTAGGATAATTTACTTTTTTTTTTTTTAATTTTGGCATTTGCACTGCTTTCAATGAAATGAATTTGAATTTCTATCCTTTTTAAAACTTACGATTGTTTCTTTTAACTTTAAATTTAATGAGTTTATTAGTCTTAAAATTCTTAAAAATAAAAATAATATAAATAGGGATTCAAATACGAAGCTTAAAATTTCTTAAATATACCCGTGTAATTTTGTGACAAAAATTTTAGTGCTTAATATCCTAAAAAGAAAACGATGGTCAATTTGAATGTAAAATATCGCAACTGGATTTACTTCATTACTCATTACAAGAAAAATGGTTACTTACAAACGAACTAGGCTTAGAAATTATTCATCATCGCGCCGCTGCTATAACCTTTACGACATTTTGTTTAAAATAGCTACGTGCAAAGATTGTAACTGTGTTGTCCACTTATCCAAAGCATTATAACGAGCAGCACAAACTGATTTCTTATCGAGCTCGAGCACTTGGTTGACCTATTAACAAATAAGCAGAAGATAAATTTAATTTCTTAATAAATATTGCAATACGAAAGAGCGACTTTCTTAATTAGTATTAAAATAATTAATTACCTGATCGATACGCCCGCGGATCGTATTATCCAAAATGCAAGAAACTAGCAGACTTTCAACTTCGGATGCGTCGATATTGAGCTCTTTACTTATGAATGGGATGTGAATTCTCGTGTAAGGCTTTATTAATTTAATAAGAACCTGTAAAGCATAAAATCATTCAGTAAAATTTTAATTAAAATTTAATATAAATTTTATAAAATAATTGTCTCCAACGAATGTGAAAATGAATTACCTGAGTTCTAATATTACGTAGCAAATCCTCAATATGTTCTCTAATAAACGGGTCATCCATAATATTGTTTCTATTCTGTTTGAGAATCAACTCAAACTGGTTGATATCGTTATTCTGGTAACTGACAACTAAATTTGTCATTGCGAGAATCTCTGGATCGTTTTTATAAGGCTTTGCTTCCTGAGAGTCGAATGGATTAATTCCCGATTTCATTAACCTAAAAAATATTAGAATTACTTTAAAATTATTTCGAAACAAATATTAATAAAATATTATATAAATCCTTTAAAATATTCTTACATGTTGGCTAAAACTAAGTATTTTAAGCACGTGGTGCGCCTTGGCGAACCAGATTCATCATAGTTTTTAAATGCTTCAAAAAAGTCAGTGTGTGCACGTTCAAACTCTCCTTCTCTCAAATGCATTTTTCCCCCACATTCTAAAATAATCAAATTATTAAAAATTTTTTAACACATGTCATATTTCAACAGTATCTGTAAAATAAAGGAATATTATAAATATGTATTTAATATAGTTTACCTCTTATGACTCCCATAATAAGAGGGTGAGGTATCGCACTCTTGATGTGAAGACTTTGCTCATAAAGCGTTTTCAATTTCTTGTTGTTTTTCTGAGCAGTGTACATTTGGATTTCTAGCGCATAAATTTCCAACAACTGAGTTCCTTTTTTTAAGTCATCCTCACCATCGTCGGTCTAGAAAATAAATAGACAAGAATTAGTAGAAAATATTGTACAGTACTGATAGAATAAAAAAGTATCTGTTAGGCGTATTACCTGACAACTTTGATGAAGCTGTTTGAGTATTTTTGCTAACTTATTGAAGTCGGACCGGTCGAAGTACAGCTTTCCTAGTTTGGTATTTGTTTTGAACCACAGTCTATCGTTCTTGGCATCTTTTAAAGCATCTAGGGTAGTTTCATAGAAGTCTTGGAGTAATTCCATCTGAAATTAAAAAACAACTCATTGGACAATAAAGAACTTATTTGAAATTCGAAAATCAAGAATTTTTAAATTCAAAATCTATGAGGTATATTATTTATAATATATTATATAATACTAACGTTTTTGGAAGTACTAATGTAGTCCAAAATCGAATTTATAGACTTCTCCGAATGATTTCTCGTCACAGCACTTTTGATGTACGTTAAAAGTTGTTTATATCTGGTCATCATCTCCTTGTAATTAGACTAAAATAAAAGCTCAGTGTTAATTTCGTTAAACATAGCTTTTAAATTTCTATCTCCAAACAGATAATTCTTAGTAGGAATTTGAGACTTTAAATCTAAAATTATACGTACAAGCTTGAAGTTGATTTTTATCATCTGTTTAAGAGCTTTAAACCCCCATTCTCCTTTATCACCTCCTTCCAAATCCAAAACCTTTTGGAAACTTTGTAAAGCTGCTTTAGGATCATCTTCCTTTAAGGCCTTGCTGTTGTAGTACTGATTTTCTAAATCGACATCGGGTTCCGAATTTGAATCTTCAGAATACTCCTAAAATAATTTGAAAAAGTTATTTTCACCGGAAAAAATGGGGAACTTGTTCCGGAAACCAGTATCTTTTCTTTGAAAATTAACAAGAAACGCACCTCAAATTCTCCACTCATCGATAATATATTAAGAAGAAAGAAATGCCAGCTATAATTTTCTATATTTGTAGGAATTTTTTACATATATATAAATGTAGAAATCTTCTACGAAATAATGTTTGAAATCAAGTTCGGAGTATCAATTTTTGATCTAGAGGCTTGTTCTTTCATTTAATTTTAACTGAAAAATTTGGTTGAATTTCTTAAAAGTTGAGATCGAAAAAAAAACAAAGAACAGCTTGCTTGGTTTGCTTTAAATCCTTTGATGAATTATATTCATCAAATGAACCTAACCTCAAAATTAGCAAAAAAAAACTTGGGACTTGTGATACTAAAATTCTAACAAGCAAAAAGACTTACCAATCCGTAATCTTCTTCCTCTTCGCACATAAAATCATCTTCACCGTCTGACATTTTGCTAAATTCACTAACCGTAAAAGGCAAGGGGAAAATCCACGCGATCCACGCGGCCTTTTGCACTGTCAGAAAGTATTACATTCGAGTTTTAAAGTTACACTTTATGCACACAGTCTACAACTAACGTACTTGCAAAATATTTCACATTTAAGAACTAAAAACTAAAGGTAACTTAAATACGTAATTTACACCCTACAAACTTCGAAATGCTTCGAAAACACTGAAAATATGCAATCCAATTGCGAGGAAACTGGAAAGGCTTCTATTCCGATCCTTTTGGATGAAAACACGAATCAACGTATCAACGAAAACGAATCCACTACACCGGCACTAAAGTATTGCCAACTGTCGGTAAATTAAAAAAAAAAAAAGATTACATAATATATTTTTTTTTATTTAGTCAAGGCAGAGTCAAGGTTATTTAGGAATTTTTTGTAATATTTAATATCTTAATCATATTTGAATATTAAAACTTAATATCCAAAATTAAACTTGATAAATTATACAATTTATGTTAAGATGGATGCAGAATGGATGCGACCAAAGACCAAAGACTGCCTATGCAGAGAGGTGTGATCGAACCTTTAAAGTTACACTTTTTTTGAGAGTAGACTGGAGACTGGAGTTTTGCTGGAGTAGACAAAAGCAGACAAAAGTGTAGAGACGTCTCTCTGAACAAAGACACAGAACAAAGACAGAGACAAAGATATTCTCTGAATCAGTATAATTTATCAAATTTAATTTTGGATATTAAGTTTTAATATTCAAATATGATTATGATATTAAATATTACAAAAAATTCCTAAATAATCTTGACTAAATAAAAAAAAATATTAATCTTTTGTCTTCAAATTTGCCGACAGTTGGCAATACTTTAGTGCCGGTGGATTCGTTTTTGTTGATTCGTGTTTCGTGTTTTCATCCAAAAGGATCGGAAATTGGACCATGGATCGGAATAGAACTATAGAAGCAAAGTCTTAGCAAAGATATGTCTTAGTCTTAGCTGAGCTGGTCTTAGCAAAGTCTTAGATAGAAGTCTTTGCCAGACCTTTGCTTTTTCATTGGTTGGAAAAACTTTGTTTGAATTCCTTGGTTGCATGTTTTTGTCGTTTTTTTGTCATTTACAAAACTACCAAACGTACACATTCCGTGGTTACCAGTGGTTACTGTTGCTAAGATATTCAATTGTTATTTTGTTATTTCATAATTGTTCGATTGTCAAACAGTTATTGACAGCATGACAAATATCGTGATGGCACCTGCTGATCAGTGGCTAAAACTTATTCAAAGTGCAAAAAAGACTGCTCTTATTCAAGACGGTAATAATTTAATTTAGTTTAAATGTCTTTCTGTGGTGTTCCTGAAAATTCTAATCTCAAGATGAAAAGTTTGAATTTTGAGATTAGAACTTAAAGAAATGATGAAAAATGTATTGTTATATCATAATTTTCTGATAAAATTTAAATATTTTCTTTATATTGAACATAATTATCTTCAAGCTTTATAACCTAAAAATTTTAATTATGCGTCTTATGGAAACGATGGAAACAATTGATGAGTAAATAATAATAATTTTTTAAATATTGTTTGTACACTGTATTAAGATACAGTGATAATACATTTTAGAATTTTTGTTAAAATTTATTGACGAAAAATTATTGAAAGTTTACATAATTGTTAAATATTTTTTTTAGATAAAAAAAAAGTTCACTATTTAATGGAAGATGGAAGAGAAATGGTCGAGGAATATAATTTGAATACAAATGTTCTTGTACGAAGAGCTTGGAAAGAAAAAGGTAAACTTGGAGAGGATATGGAATGGACAGTAGAAGTTGGAGATCCTATACCTAAGAATCTAGAAAATTTAGATATCTGCGGAATTCGAGAAAGTTCTGATGCTGTACGTAACTACAACTTCAATACTAATTTAATTCATAAAACATTTGATGCATCTATACAGAATAATAACATTATGATTTAAAATTTTTTTTTCATAGCCTTTTGTGACGCGGAGAGTTACAAGAAATGAGTTAGAGTGGAGAATAAGAAATTTAATTTATCCTAAGAATATTTATACTGTAACCGCTGAAGGTGATGGGACAATAACTGTGAGGACGAGTAATAAGAAGTACTTTAAAAAAATAGCAGTTCCCGACCTGGAACGTATTGGACTGAAGCCAGAACAAAGCCGCATTTCTTTCACTCACGAGTATAAAACTTTAATAATCAAGGTACTGTTTTATTTTTCAAGGATTTTATATTCTAAAAATTATATAAAAACATAGGAATTTATGCGAAAAAAAATGTTTACAGTATAAGAAGCCACCTGTACTTCTTGAGATGGAAAAGAAAGTATTGAATGAGATTATGCAATTAAAATGCAGAAAGGAAGGAGATGTCCAATGCCCTACGAGTTAATAATTATTTCTAAGGGAAACTGTATTATTGACGAATGATTATTATAAATTCAATTTGATCTTCTACATCTACGCTGTTTGTAATTTTAATATGATATTGTATTGTTTAATTGAAATCGGTAATTGAGTTTCAGAATTTGTTTTAATATCTACGCATAACGTTTCTCAATTTTTGTTATATCTTTCTTTATTTTTGTTTTTCAGGCTATCATTTCTTCATTTTAAATATTGGCGCCCAGAATAAATCGATGTATCGAATGTTGGACCTGCTGCGCGCGCGCATGCGTAATAGCAATAACGTGTGCGATGTGTGTGCGTGAGTGAAATGTGTGCAGTTTAATTCTAGTACAATAAACTTTGTGAGAAACACGGCTAAAAAAAAGTAAAATGTCGAAATCAGTACCGGACAGGTAAGCTTTGCAACTTTTCTGTAGTTTTGGTGCTTATTCTCGTTGACAATTTTTATATAAACGAAAATGGTGTGGGCATCTAGGCCTTGAGAAATAGAGGTTATGTTTTGAACATTTTGCATATTCTTCCACGTGTTCTTGTTTTCATTATTAAACAGTCTGTTTGGGGTTACATTTAGTAAATTTACATTCCATAGAAGTTTTATTCAGCGTATAAAAAATTTTTAATAACTTCTTACAATCTTGATATACGCGTCGACGCCGCTTTTGGCAGCTTTTTAGTACCGCTCAACTTCTTTATCGGCTGACGTGCAAAACAAATGTAGTTTCGGCCTTTAGAAGAAGATGCCACTCTTCTGCGAGAGTGCGAGCGAAAATTATCTATTGTTTTTGAAAAATAATAATTACGGTTTGGGTCAAGGTTAAGGGCAAATTGAACGCATGTCTAGCCAAAATATATTCCGCTAACTTTTACGTAAATAAATAAATAAATAAATAATACATATTTTGCGCAGCAGACAGCAATAAGGAAAAGATTCATCTACTGTTATCTGCTGCGTAATATATATTAGTTATTTCTTTACCAGAAATTTTAATGTTTTCTTATTTTACACGTTTCCATTCACATAGTTTCAGAGAATCAACTGTAAATGATTTTATCAATTTTTAAACCAAATCCTGATGTTATTAGATGTCTAATAAAGTAATATTCTCGTTTTCAGGTGGTTGCAGTATAAACCCTTTGGAGAGGTTATCCCGGGCACAAAAATTTTGGCATTTAAAGTTCCACTACGAGAGGTGAGTCTTCTCATATTTTTCTGTAATTTTAATAATAATAATACTAAAAATAAATAATAATTTAATAATAAATAATACTAAAAAGATTTTATCTTAGGTTTCCATCAATCTTTGAGATGCTCTTTTTCACTTGCAATTTATTGATAATATTAAAATTAGAAGGATGCGTTCTATTTGGCGATGTCTTGTAAGCCGGAGATTTTTATATGTTAGCGTTATTAGGTACATACATTTTGATTGATTTATCTGTGCTTTAATTGGGTAGCCTAGGGCAAATTTCGAGTCATTGGAATAAATCACAGTTTACAACAGTTGAAATTGATGCAGGGGATTTTGTTTACTCGAAGCACCGAAAGGTACTTAAAACTTTCATCTTGAGGGAGCTCCGAAAGCTCAGTCCATCTCAGCGGACTCGAAACGTAGCTTATGCATTCTGCAAGGTAGTCACACGAAGCTAGAGTGATTTATGCAGATGTAAATCAGCAGTTTGGCGGCAGTGCTGACAGGTCTACACGCCCGTCCCTACGATTCGCGACTAACTACTTGGCCACCAAGTTCCTCTCAAAAATCAAGGGCGAGTAGTAAAAGTAGGGTTTTAAGCTGTCCATATAAAAGTGTAACAAAGATGCTAGTTCTCATTGTTTCTTGAGACTAATGTTTATGCAGAAGCAGGTCTTCAAAATAATAAGCCGTTCTCAGAGTTTGTATTTATTAAGTGGTTTCACGATTCTAATTCGAAATCACTTTGTAATTAGTATTAATATATTTTAAAAATATTAATAGTTCACTAATAATGTTTCGCATGCCTGGTTGGTTTTGTGACCAATAATCGTTAGGTTTGAAAAGTATCCACGAGTAGTCTTCTCACTGCGAGGGATAAAAAAGCAAGCTTGGTTTCTCTTTGTTTTCTTCTGATTATTTCTTTTCTTCTTATTCTCTTCTCTTTCTTTCTCATCTTCCTTACTAAATCACAGATAATCTTCGCTGCGGGGAGAGAGGTTGCGACGGGAATGTGATGATAAGATCGCATTGAATTCCCGAAAGGACTCTATGGTAACATTGGTAGGTGCATGTAATTTTGACCCACGCTTAGGTATTTTATTTAGTTTATATTGGTTCCTTCGTGGCACGAGCCAGTGACATGGTGGTCACAATTCTCAGAACTTGAAACCCTTGTATAGAATTAAATATGCGCAGTTTTCTTATTGCAATCTCTTCATTTCATGTTTCATTCAGAGTAAAAACTGAAGTAATACTTGGAATTGATTTTCAGATCGCACGGGAGTTACAAAAAAAATTGAATTCATCCAACATTCAGCAACAAATTACAACGAGAGTGTTACGGTTGCACATTATTTATCGAAATTGAAGAGGAAAATGCATTTCGAAATCCTAAGCCATCTCTTTCATTGCATTGCTTTCGTGTGAGATTTCATATCACTTTGATCAAATTGGTGTATTGTTGCAAGCGAAAACCTCCCTTGCAGATATAAAGACGCTTGATATATGCGCACTCTTTCACCCGCTTAAATTCGAACTGGGTAGTGCAAAAATGCTGACTGTTTGTCTAGCAGTCGAGAGATGTGTAACGTATGTTTCTACTTTCTATGGTGTTGTGTACACTCTGATGTATGGTGCTCATGCTGCGTCTCGCCAGCCCTTTTATTGAAATCTCGGGATTTCCCGTGTACCATCGAGCAGTTATACTCTTTTATTTTCTTTCCAAATTTCAGTTGTACCTCCTATTCTTACGGTCTATCTCTCTCGTATTTTCGTGAGTTGTGATTAATGATATAAAAGCAAAAGTCTATACTATACGAGACTATTAAGTATTATTTTCCTATTCTTTTTATAATAATGTTTGTACAATCTGTAACATTATTTGTGTTATTCGTGCCTCAGATGCGTTTACCTATATCTGAATGAAAAAATTGCAAAATGATTTTATTTAGAAATCAATTAGAGAGTTCAAATCAATTAGAGAATAGTGTGATTTTATGCAAAAATATGTTTGGAGTAGATTGCCGTCTCTTGCAATAGAGGAATGCCCAACTAATTGATTTCGGCGGCCGCGGACTTTACATAAAACAAGTCGCGTTGTAGCCGTTGGGTCAAAATTGGACGTACGGGCTGATTGGAACCCGCTGCGGGATCTGCGGGGGGTCTCTTTTTAATGGGACCCTCAAGCCCAACGCCATACGCCACCGTCTAATTCTTTAGCACTGAGAAGATTCTTTTGGTCCATGAAATCCTGACTCAAAAAGCTGACTTTGTTAGCTATTATATTTTTTTACTTTCAAATGTTACAAGTTGCAAAAAGTGAGGACAGTCGTTCAGTTAGAATATGAGGAGTATAATGTAATTGCCTATCGTTAGTAATGATCAAATATTGTCGTAGAAGTTACGTTCCTGTCTTATTTACTGAATAGTTAAAATTTTTACCCAAAAGTTTATTATAATCCAGATAGCGAAATAGTCTTCTAAGTTTTCTAAGAATTGTCTGGGAGTTTTATTTTAAAGTTCTGAATTATATCAATATCTCATAAAGAAACCTAGTCAATTTTTCTTATAGTTTTCGGATAGTGGCCACGCACTCAAATTTATTTTTGGGTTGGTTATAAACCTTCAATAATCTGCCATACGTCTCTACCCTAATTCTTCTTGAGACTTTGGCATTTATCTGTATATCCGTATGTATTTTCTGCACGAAAAGAATATTAATGTGAGGACACACAGCGTCTGACACCACGACGAATCCGTTCTGGGATGAATTGTCTCGACGTGGGTGATATCTGTATTTCAGCCTCCTGAAACTCTCAACATTCAGATTGCTATCGTCGCAACTTCTCAGTTACACTAGGGTTAGCCTGCCTTGGCTCCTGCAGAGGACAATATTGTCTTGGAGGTTGCGATAAACAGGGGATGAGTAGAAGCGAGAGTGGATTTCACTTCATAATTTTCCTCAATGCTCCATTGCCTTGTCCCTTTTCCAGTTTTCGATGAAGAATGAATACTTATTTTCCTATATCTTTCGTTATCGCACGAAAAAAAGTCGTAACGTCGGAACTTTCACACCAAGATCTGCTTGCTTGCTTTCAGATGGAGGATATCAAATGAATTTTCGTGACCAATGCATAAACTGGCTTCGTTGGCATCTTTGCTTTCGTAATATTACAGTGGTGCAATAATCAAAATAAAAGTCGTACAGAGTCAATATTTTGAATACCTCTTCAAATTTTTCGTTCTTGAAGACCTCCAATTATTATTTGTTAATAATAAATGTTCTATAATACATATTTATTGGAAAAGAAAGATTATTGGAAATTGTTTCCTCTGTTAAATATGTAGGACTGTAACCGACCTGAAATACGGTTTTTTTAAAATAGAATTTGTGTTGGCCTTTTCTTCAAAAGATCTGATCCCACATAAATAATAGCCAGGGTGGTGTGGGTTCGACTTCAGGAGCTGTCAACCTCATGACGCCTCTACATTAACTACTTCTATTCGGGTTTCGTAGGGATGAACGGATTGTAATACCGAACACCATTGAATCGTCTACCAGGCTTTCTGATTAATTTCATTATGATAATTCAAGAATGTCTTCCCTCCACGGGACCATCCCTATTCACTCTTCCATCTCTAGAGAAAAAAAAACACCCGATAAAACTAAATGCCTTCTAGAAATTTGGAAAATGCTCACTGGATGAGAAATTAAATCACATAACGAAATGCGAAGAACAGGTCTCGAATCTAAATGAGCTTCCAGTTGAAAGAAATTAAGTGTTATTTTTATTTCTACATTTCAATTATGGTTATTAGTTCTCTTTTGACATTTACGTCACGTGATTCAGTAGATCGTAAAATTTTTTAGATATTTTAAAAACAGAAAAATTAAATTAATTAAATTTCCAAAAATATTCACTAAATATTTAAGGTTCGTTTAATTTTAAAAAAAGGGAATGGGTAGAGAGTTTTGTTTATATGTATAATCGAATTGCTTTTCTTTTTGAGTAGGATGTTCCAGGTTCTTATGAACGACAAGTATTTGTTTAACGCCCTGCGGGGTTAGGAGGAGTTGGAGAAATCTCCACCTCTCACATTTCTTCTTCTATCTTTACTTCTGTACTGGAGACTTCGCCCTTTAAAATAAGTAAAAGCGAGACGGAGAATATTGGGAGAGAAAGAGAGAGAAGGCGAGCATAATTTATGCCGAAGTTGGCGAACAACTTCGATGACTTCGTAAAATATTACTGATCCTGGTTTCGAAGATTTTATCTGCCACCGACACCGCATTTCGTTTCGTTGGAACGCCTTCCTTTTCCGTCCTTCTTCATCTGTTGTTGCTGATGCTATTGCACTGGCGCCTGTAAGAGCGGTCATATGTCACGCTAAAATTTTCTCTTCTCAGGAACTAGATTCTGAAGCTACTTTCAACTATACAAAGTGCTATAATGGTAAATTGTTCAGATTATGTCAACAATGATCCACTTATGGATAAAAAAAGTTACTTTTTATAGGTATTAAAGGATCAAAATGTGGCCTTGGTTTTCGGTATCCAGAACACGGTCTACTAGGGTATATTTCTTTATCGGGAACCCCATAGGGTAAAGATCTCGTGCAGTTGAAGTTTATCTAATCAGTCGATCATGTTTCGCTCGTTCCCTTATGTTGCAAGACTTGCTTATATGAACGTTCACTTATGCAAAAGCATCTGCAACCCGCATATGTATGTGCATACATAGTTTTTTTTTTTTTATAGCGCATGGTGTATTATGAACACGTAGTCTACAGAAAGATCCTGATTCTGATCTTTCTTCTACATTTGGACATTTTAGTGAGCCACTGTTACAACTTTAATGCATGTCAATGCCAATTAGAAGAATTATTAATTTAACTCAAGAATTCAGCCGCTTTTCTGTAAATTTAATTTATATTTATTTGTAGGCAAGGAAAGCTGCAGGGACTGGGCATTTATGGATTGTGGATTCGGTGGCTTGGATTGCTTTTGGATGGTTTAGGCTGAGATGCGGTATAGTGGCTTTATGCTTCTGGTACATAAATTTCCTTTGAATAGAGCATGTATGAGCCGGCGCCCGCTATTCCATCCCACCTGCCCCCTTCGCGTCACATAACTTTTTCCCATCTCTTTCACTCTATGTCTGTCTCTTTCTTCTATTTGTATTGTGCTTCTTTTCTCCCTTTTCTCTCATCCTCGCTTTTTCTTGCTGCTGGATATTTCTTTGCTTAGCCATACCCTCAACGACTACCCCGTCTTTCTTCCGATTCGTCGGACTGTTTACAAAAATGTCAACCACAGGCCTGACGACGCGTGAAGAAATTGCGCTTCCGAAATTTATAGCGCCTCTGTCTTTCTTTGTACCCCACGCACAATCAGACCCACGCTCGCGAAGAAAGGAGGGTACAAAAGTGCAAACCTCAAGGCCCACTCTCTATCCAGGCGTGGTGTCCAGATTCTTTTGGCATATTGCTGCCGTCTCTGGGTCACGCCCGCTGTAACCTAAGTTGTATACCCCTAGCTAGGAAATAAGAGAAAACGGAAGTTCTGGCTCATAATTCGCTGCCAAATTGAGAAAGACGAGAAAGCCATGGAAGCTTTTCAATGCTCTTTGTCGGCATGCTTCGCGCGTCATCAGTTGGCAGTGTATTTTTCAGTATTTTCAAACCATGCAATTTGTTAGTGTCCGCTTACTCAGAAATCCATGCTCTACAAGGAATTGTCTAGAAATGGAATAGGAAATGTCCCTATCAAAGGGTCTGCCTTTTAGAATCGCAATACACAGTATATGGGTAATGGTTGTTAACGTGACCTATGCACTATTATGTTTCCAAGCAACGAGTGGTAAGCTTTTATGTCCTCATGATATAAGGCTATTGAGTTGCCAAATGGATGATGGTCTTTGGGCTCCTTCCTTTATTCTTTATTTATGCTATTATACTCTTATCGATTTGAAAATATAATCCAGACTATGATCTTGTTCTGTCAGACTGTCTGGTCTACTATAGGCACAATATGAAGCGAGTTTCCAATTTTTGCAAATTCTTTGAATTATCCGTCAATTATCGATACACGAGAAAAGAATGCTCAAGTGACAGTAATTCACTAATGGTTCCAATTTCACGGAACTAATTTCCTATTTGGTACCTGTTATAGGGATTTTAGCTATAGCACCTTGGAGAAGTTTGCATGGCGTCAAAAGCGTTGCGAACGGACGTGAAGACTCTTAGAGTCCAGGGACTCCTACTGAAAGAATAGCGAGAAGAGAATGCGGGATGGACAGGAAACAAGCATTCGTTTAACTTTAAATAGTCCCGACAAGTCACGACCACTAATATCTAGGAGTCGTTAATCTTGTCTTCGGTTTTACAGGTAGGCTGCTCGTTAATCTAATGTATTCTCACCCCCGTAGCTAAAACAATCAGGCAAAACTCCCAAATTATTATTCCGATGGATGGAAAAAGAGAGTTTTTAGAATATCAATCAGAGCCTCAGAAGATCGATTGGAGTTAATTATCTCCAGGTAGCAAGGCAGGTATGCAATTTTCTGCATGATCGGAAACTTGACTTGTGTTTCGGTTTTTCTGAAAAGCATTTTTTCAAATAGTTTTTGTTTAGAGTCGTGCATAAAACATTTTGTAATGTTCAGGTTAAAAGTTAATGAACTTCTTTGATATGGTAGTTTGTTTTATAAGTTACATACTTAAATCTTAATATGAAATTATCTTGAGGTTTTACTGAGATTATTTGAACTAAGTGCGTTTAGAGTTGTGCTTTAAGAGTGAACAACCTTCGATGTAAATACAGCGGTCAAAGACAACACAGTGTAGACACTTATTCAATTTGTCGACATCCCACGTTCAGAGTGCGAACCTTTGACGCACCACTTGACTTGAATGTGACCGACTCATTCGAGTCTACCGACACGAAAGTACTGCAAACGTCTTCACGAGAATCCTTTTGCATTAATGAACATAAACAATTACATTTTTTGAATAGAACAGTATTTCCCATCATTTCGATGCATCAGAACGATATAAAAAGGACTTTCTTTTTCTTCAAATGACACCTAGAACACGTTCTGAATTCAGGGTGGCAACTATTGAAAGTATATTGTTTAGATTTGCGTATTGATATCACAAATAACGAGTCAGCCCTAGTGTGTGTAAAATTTTTCCTGGAAGATGTTAAAGAAATCTTAATTAGGTCTAAGTAAGAAATTCTGTCTCTACCGTCCTAAAAATTTTGTTTTTCTTTCTGTTTAGAGTTGCAAGATTCGAAGAATATTCTTTAGGCTAAAAGTTGTAGTTTTTCGAATGAGTCCTGGGTTATACTGTCCATCCGGGAGTGCTTCTTCGTGTTTCAACAAACGAGCCTTTTTGTCGGTAACGTTGTAGGGACTATTTCTCAAGAATCCGAAAAGCAGCTAGTTTTTAATTGCCGCCTTATCGGCCGAGGGTGATCAGGTTCAGAAGGAGAGCATAAATAAGGAAAGACGGCATTTTGAAGCCAGCAAAAGGTCCCCTGCGGCTACCGCTTCCATTACTTCAGTAACTCTGTCGGTATTTCTAGCAGAACTTTAGGCTTTTAAAATGAGCTCACGCGCCTCGCAAGAGGGAAAAGACCTCCGCCTCCTGCCGGACAGATGGTCCTAGGTCCTAGGTAGAATGTCCGAGGGAAGGTGCAGCCACTTAAGAAATAAAACCTGTCAACAAACGGCTATCGATTCATTATACTCAACATGATAGCTGTTGTCCTGTTTAGTATGATAACATGTTATTTAAAGAATTCATTTTCAATTCTGGATGGATATGAGGCGATTGTTGAAAACATTATGAAGCAGCTCTTGAAAGAATATTACTTTTCAGATAGTGTATATTTTAATACGAATTTTAGTTTATACAAGCAATCATCTTGTTGTGGAATCTCACATTCAGAATTTAAGCTATTAACTCCTTTTTTTCAGTTTCCGCTGCGGATTCACAGAACATCCACGAAATTAATGAATCTTTGTTTCTACGTTCTTCTCGTCTAACTAATGGATTATTTCTTTCATTATGAATAATTCTAATGGGACTACCCTGATGGTCATAGCCCTTTGTGTATTAATAGTGTTAGTTCTATCTGCATTCGACACAGTCGAACAGTAGGTGTTTAGAGTAAAGTATCATTCTTTCCCACCTCAGTGCTATTAGACTCTCGTTTCAATTATCTAGGCGTCATTTATCTTCGTTGGCATCTTAAACTAATGATTTTTGGAAAGCTTTATTTGAAACATTTTAGGTACAGAAATTTGACGTTTATTAGACGAAGGTGGATCCACACCTAAGGGTGTAGGGAATCTTTCAAACTATTTATTGAACGTTTTTTTAACTTCTTCATCTGAGGAAGTGAGTCTCTAATTTAAAAGTTTTTTTTTGCACATGAATTTCATTCTCGATGCAGCTCAAGGATCGCGAATCATTTAAGAGGAAGTCAAAGGACCGTCATGGAGGTGAATAATGCCGGGTCCTAAACGGTCGATAATCCTGATATGAAATTTTGAGAGACAGCAGTTGTATCACTTTATCATTCGAAAGAGATTAACTGGGATTTTAAATTCTTCGATGGATCTTTCGTTTTTGAAATTCATTATCTTTTTATTAGCAATATTATATGCGTTTTATTACATCAAATGAATGCGAATACTTCAAGATTATTATATAATATTTCATTCTTTTTTTTGCATCTGTCCTAAGGGAGTCTAAGACAGTAGCTTGATAATTATTAGTGCACTTAAGTCAGTATCTAGAGAAATCGCAAATCCTTGATTGTTATTGCAGTATTGCTTTAAATAAGTCTCACGCCTATAGCGATTATCACGTTCGGACATTTGCCCCGGGCCCATTATTAATGCAACCGAATGAACCGATACTCATTCCGTACTCGTCCTTAGATACGAATCTCTCCGCCCAGCCAATCGGATCGCACGGTTTAAACCCGTAATTACCACTTAGCCCACCCATAGTGGGTGCGATGTGAACGAACAACATTTTCAATTTAAACGTTGTAGAGGATCTTCCGACAATGCGCGATATGCAATTTATGAAAAATATTGATCATGTGCATATCGACAGTAAACGTAAATAACACTCGAGAGAACAGAGTTTCTCCACAAACGAAAATCTCATTTGAATATCTTATGGAAATACTAGTTATGGAGCAATGTGATGCTCAAGACGAAAGAAACGACGTTCCAAAGAGATCGTACGTTACGAGTAAGCATTGGTTTTAAGCGCGCCTTTATTTGACTTGTTCCTGCCGTCGTCACGTATCGTTATCCGATACGAAGCATCGTCCAATCAATCACTCAAACCGAGATGCGATCCATAGACCTTTGGGATACCATAAGCCTTGTTATACTCGCACTATTAATTATCACAAGTAGGCGATGACTCGCGTTTTGTTAGCAGAGTTGAGAATAAACTGAGTAAGTGTGCCTCTAAAACAGACGTAGTAATGGAGACGCTCTAACTTGTTCTGTCATAAAACGTTATAACAAGAAGGTGGAAACGTCTCTTTTTAAAGATACATATATCATGCTTATAATCCACTTTTTAGATAAAAGCCTTATTCATTGTTTAAATCATTGCATTTTTAAAATGAATTCTCTTTTTTCTGTTTCAGGGAGTGTCGAAAAATTTACAACCACAACAACGGTAAGCAGTCTTCTTATGTGAAAAAACATGAATTTTTCTTCTGGGCACGAAAAATGTCGAGTTGTTATTTTAATCTTGGATTCGGCTTTTAAAACAAAGAAATCTCGATTGATTTAGTATTTCTGATAATTTGCTTCTGAAAGGTCGGTTCTTTATTTATGGCGGTCATTCCCTGAAACAAAAGTCCTCTACCTCCTAAGGATTCGCTCGATTTGTATCTCACTTCTACGATTCAAAAGTTTCTAGAGAATATTTAACCAGTCTAGTAATCAGAAAATATCCATTTTACGTGAAATATTGGATGGTCGGAAGTTATGCGTATAGCTTTTTGGATGATAGGTTTAATGTTATTTTCGATCGTAATAAAAGCAAATCTATAAACGTGATAATATTGATGTTATTGTTTTGCTTTTACAGGTTCACAACTGCTATCCTGCTGCAAACGTTTCCGCGACTCAAGTATATCGTGGACTTGACAAATACTAGTCGTTACTATGACAAGAAGGTAAGATGTCCTCTCAATAATAATTGATTGAATAGCGATAACAATATTTGTACTTGTAGTGTTCAACTAGATTAGGCTGACAACATTGGAAATAGCAGCTGCTAAAAACTGTTTAAATTTGTGAATGGATGCAGTGAGTACAGGTAGAAAGGATCGTTTGCTTTTGAAGAGTTTATAATAGTTTACTTTAGGTCTCGTGTCTCTTCTCCCTCTTACGCCTGCCGTTTCCACCTGCATTCCTTGATCTACAAGATATCAGAAAGACGTCTCTCTCCTCTTCCTCTTCATCGCATTCTTCATCTATCGTTTCTCCTTAGCGCCTCCTCCTCGTTTTGCTCTATTTTTCACCTGCCGCGGGGCGAACTCGATATCGCATCAGCTCGAGGTCATTTCTGACTTTATTAAGCATTTAAGTGGTGGTTGAGGGGCTCTGGTTAATTTGTGGCGGTTCGACACTGGCAAAGGCCGTCGAGTGGACTAATGAACTTATTATTAGATTTCCAGAATGGTTTTTTGTGATCATCGTCCACGTTGTGGAAATGATAGCAGTTCGTCAAAAATTTTCTAGGTTAAATTTGACAAGATCAATTACATTTCTAAATCTTAGGTGTCAAGTATACGTTTTCAATTTTTTGTTAGCATTCAAAGGTATTCGTTTGAAAAAATGCACCGTTCCTTTCACTTTGTTCGAACATGAGAGGCGTTCTAACATCCAAAGGGTCTCACCGAGCGATAATTAATACATCGCATATATATTATCTCGAGGCGTGATAACTCGCTTTAACGCGCCTAATTGGAGCATTATTACTTAATGGCACTCTTCGTGTTCCTTTCTTAATTCTTGTTCGACGAGCAACAGCTAAGATAGGGCGAGTCATGCAACGAAAACAAAGGATCACATAATAAGGCCCTCGAGATATTATCAGCGAGATCGGTATGTTCTTCAAGCAGGTTTATCTCGATTTTAATAAACTCTTCGGATTTCATCTCAGATTTATCGTCGTTATGCTTACCTTTTTCTCGACTTGCTTCATTAGGGCTTGACAACTTTGTCATACCTAGAAAATTTTAAATACTATCTTAGATGAAACAAAGTTTCAGCACCTCAGAAAATTGGTATCAGTTCTTCATTATTGATTGGCTATTTTCTCTAATTAAAGTACCATTTGAACTACAAAAATCTTAGCTACTTTTTTATCTCAATGCGTCTAGTAGATTAGCTTAACCAGGTGTAGACTGGTCGTTGTGACAACATAATTACCAAGGTAATAACCGGCTTTGATAATTAGGGACGTCGTTCATCATGACGAAAAAAATCTGTTTTCAGTTACGGTTATCCATATGCATATATGTGGAAATGAGGTACTCAGGTGAAAGTATATCTCTTCCTAGCTGTTGACATTCAACATCATTATTTGTATATTTAATTTGTCACAGTTTCTGCCTTTGATAACATCTCTTTAATTATTTATTATTTTTTTAGGAATTCACCGATGCTGGAGTGCAGTACGAAAAAGTCATGGTGCCAGGAATACAGGTACCGCCGATGGACGCCGTAAAGAAGTAAGTGCTTGGGACTAATTGAGAACGAAGAAAATAATGTATAAAAGTGCATAAGTGCAATAATTATAGTAATTAGGGCATTACGTACGTTATGATATTATATTTCTTATGTCTACATTTGTACACGTACGTAACAATAAGTTGACTCGTACCAAATGCTAAGGAGATTTAAATCGTGAAGTGATGATGATGGTGTGTAGCGTGCTGCTGAAGTAGCGATAACCTCGACGTTGCAGGTAGCTTAGTTGCATTGCCATCGAGGCATCTGATCGCATACGAGTAGCGAATATAGGTGGTGTAGCGTGGCGTGGGCGCCCTTCGGCGATCATTGGAGCGCGCGTGTGCAAAACACGACGTGCAACTCTTGTAGGATCCGTGTAAGCCGCCTATCTAGCTTAATGTCAATCGGATTCCAGATTTTTTTTTGCTCAAGCTCTTCTTGTAATCTGTAAGATGGAATTAAGATGAGTTCTGGTATTGATGCATTACATTACATTCAGATAAACTCGTACTTAAAAAAAAAAAATTTTTTAGACTGAGTAGATATGACATTGCTGAAGCTTGGAATCATCACCATTATTATTATTATTATCAAATTATATTCTATGAGATAGAACCTTGTTATTTGAACTCGTCAGTAAATCATTTTACGCTTCTAGAAGTTTTGGCGATTTCGTCTTGCATTTGTGCAACATCAGATTTACTGAGTTAAGGGACAGATTGAGCGAGTGTCAGTTGATGGTTAATTTCGTAATCATGATCAGCGATGACAGTTCTATTTGAGGGTGATGTACATTGCCTCTCTTGGCAGCACGACAGGGATCGAGATGGAGTAGCGTGTTAACCTTTGCACGGCGCCATACCATGAACCTACACGCGCGCACGCATGCACGCACGCACGCA
>JAUEJJ010000042.1:14223257-14249160 GCA_032164275.1 Synergus coniferae | reverse complement strand
AATTTGTCGTTATTTCGAGGTTTCACTGTTCAAATTTAGGGACAAACAGAGAACAGTACAGTCCACACTATGAGTAGTGCCTTGAAGGAAAAGAATCTCTCCCCTTAAATAGTGCCGCGCGAATAAGTATTTTTTCTGCAATAAAAACCACTAAATCTAACCATCTTGTTCGAGGCACTACTCATGAAACTGCGTTTAACGTTATAGCTTGTACCGGAAAATAGCTTGACTATCCGGAAAAATTGTGAGCTTGTTTTCTGCGTGCTCATCATCGAGTAATTGATTTCCATCGAATTTATTGCCTCCTACGCAAGGGATTCTGCGTAAATGGACCATTTCGGCCGAATTATTGCAGGCTCGAGGAGTCAGTTAAATTAATCCCAATGTCTGCAAACCTCGTATGCCGGCAAACACGTATATTGCGCGTTACGTACACACTTTGCGGTTACGATGGACGCGTGCTGGACCAGACCACACACGCTGTGATATTCAAATGAGCCTCGCGTACCTCCGACAATTGCGCCGCTATATAAACGTCGCTCGCAGTTTCATGCGCGTCTGCTTATTTCAGATGATACGCCGCCGCAATTGCTGTATTAACGCCTTGCCTTTCCTCGACAACTGTTCGTGAGAACATGGTTACGGGTACTTGCCCGTGATTCACACAGCAGTTTGTCCCACAAAACCAATAACGATGACTGTGTTCAACAGAGAAAAAATGATTTGCAAGATAAATTAACTTGTCTTTTTCATTCGAATTTATGGGTAAAATTTGAATTTCGTCCTCATTTTTTGTTTCGTCAGAGAACAGGAAAACTGTAGTAAACACTGTCCTGAGTGCAGCCTCAGGAATGTGTCTATTGCTTAATCACTATGTGGCTTTGAAGAGTGAAATTCATGAAAAGGTATAGCTAGAAGTATTTAAAACACGTTTTTTTAGAACTTTTAACCTTTAGCGTGACTCACGATTCGTGGATAAGTTACAGTATGACGTAATTTCATCATCTCAACTCCTTATAATTAGGGGCTCAGTTCTATTAAATTTAATTATATCAAAGATTATATTTCTTTTAAGTTAAAAGCAGATAGTATATAAAAATTGTATATTTTTTTGGAAGGCTTGAAATGTATTGTCTGTTGTCCCGAAATCGATATTGTGTACAAATATACCGACTCTTCTCGAGTAAATTCTATCTTGATGGATGACAAGTTCCATAAATATTGATGTTTGTCTAACCCAACTTGTGCTTGAGTGTGGATATTACGTCCTACGAGACTTCAGTGAATTCGTTTTTTCGAGTGATGATAAAGGTTTTCGTTGGTCAATCACTAGTTCATTGGACGAGAATCCCACTGGGCACGTGGTGCGAAGCGCCATGTCCATCGACACCCTGACGTATCCGCAGCGAATCTGTAATTCAAATTTCGAGTCAAATTAATTTAACGTTCGTCATTTTTCACGTGGCGCCGCAACTATAGCTTTCTTACCACCGCTATTCGATATTTCATTCTGAGATGCTGACGTCGGCTCTGATCGATGCGTCCTTGCCCTTCGCGTCCCTTTTTCTGTTGTGTACCTATTTACTAAACGACGTGGCTTTTCTGACAAGAAATTCGTCGGGAATTCAACATGAAATGCTTGTCTGTTGTCTCAGAAAGTATGGAGATTAAAAATAGAAATTAAATATTATTTAATAATAAAGCAGTCATGATTTAGGTTTTTTCCTTTATCGTCTTGATTAATGTTAATTTGGTGCTTTTAAAAAGATAAAAATGTTTGTTTTAATTTCAAAATGATTATTGGGAAGGATAAGAGTTTTAGATGAGAGGATTTATAAATTTAGGGGCATGACAATGACTCATGATTTGATTCTAAATATGCTGTCAAGTGAAATTGCATTCATACCATTTTTTTTTTCATGCTTGTTAAAGCATTATCTTTTCTGTAAGTACCGGCACGTTCGCACCGTGAAACGAAGCGGTGCGAGCTGGTGGGTTCGCATTGTGAGAGTCATTATGAGTTAAGCGGTCTCATATAAGATACCTATAGGTGTTTCTTCTTGTAACCGAACGATATTGGACTCTCAAGAGTCGAAGGAAATGAAGGAGTCGAACTGAGTTAGTGGTTATAATCACGTTAGACTAATCACTGCTGTAGGGGATGTGTCAGAGAAGAAAGGGATGAGAGCGCTAAAACGGTCTATTAATGTACAATTGGCCTTACCATTCCACTAATCCTAATCTTTCTAGTGAATGGAACAAAGATTTTCGAGAAACGATGATCCGAAGCGAAAGAGAACTATAGGAAAGCTTTTTAAGATTTATCATGGTGCCATAATCTTGATGGAGAGAAAACGTATGCTTTAGTTCAGTTAATGTATCTTCCTTCGCATACTTTCTGTTTCAGGATGTAGAAATAAAATCAAAAAAGAATATTTCATTTTACAAAATTATGCAAAAGTATTCAAGCAATCTCTAATTAAATAAAAATATTTCTTCGAGCTCATTTGCCATAGGGATAGATCGGAACACGGGCCTAACTTGCGGAATGTCCTTGGAATTTTTGCGGAATTCGAAAGGGGAATATACCCTGAGAGATAATTTATTATACAGTCATAGGCTTAATCCATTAATAAGTCTCTACTCTTTCTTTCCAATTGTCTTTTGTTCTCTTTCATGCAGAGAAGGAAAAAAAGGATCATGGCGCATAAGACCACGTGAAGCTAGTATAAAATAGTTTTCAGAATAAATGTTAAAATCATGTATTATCATTGACTATTACAAATCTTTTAATCTTTATGTGTTTTTCTCTGATACAGGTTCTTTAAAGCCATGGACAACTTTACTGCTGCTTGCAGAGATGGTGAGTGTGCATGAATATGTCTATTTTGTTTTCTTGATGCGATTTCCCCAAAATGACGAAAATTTTCTCTGTCTGAGCTTGTCATTGATGAATCTTGTCAGAGAGTTCAAGTTTCATTTCGAAAAGCCACAGATCGCCTACGCATTTATGGGCTCGTATACACCCAGCGATGTTAATTATCTACCGCCGTTTATCAACCGGCAAAGAAGAAAGTTCCCTTGAGTATAAATGTTCCTTTTATTTTTATTCTTCCTCGTTTTCGTGTGTCTGTTCGTCCCCGTCTTCACCATTGTGTCTAAACTTCTTTTCTTTCGGTAGAAATTTCCTCCTTTCATTAATTTATCCTTGCTTCAAATGTTAAAATTTTCTATCACGGTACTTTACTCTTATACAGAGTGTCTAGCCACCTCGAAAACCTAGAATTTTGTTTGGAATATTTCAAATAACAAATTCTTCAGCATTGAAAGCCCAAAGTTATTGGTACGGAAAATCCGGGAAATTACTAAAAGCAAAAATGAATTGTTTATTTATGCATCTAATTGAATTAAAAATGGGCTTTCTGTTATAAAGTAAGTACTTCATTTTTTTACTGGGAAAAACTTAATTTTCTAACCTGGAAAATCTGGATAGATGTCATAGAAAATCACTAAACACCCTGTTTATAAATTTTATTTTACGGAAACCTTTCTGTTCGTTCACACATTTTAAATCGTTAGGGAATTCTTAGATGACTCCTTTGATTCTTAATTATGGAAGTGACGCATCTTTCCCACGCATTTTTTCCCATAAGACATCAACCAATATGCATTCCTAGAAAAAGAAAGCAATCTAGAATCATTCATTGAAATTGACTGGTACTTAGTATTCATCAATGTTCAGTGTTCAGGCTCCCACACTTGTCGTGAAATATATTGTAGTCGGTTGAAGATATAAAATTTACGATAAGATATTGATTTGATTTTTTTAAGCTCATATTAGAGATTGGAGGATGCAATACGCGGAGGAAGCGGATAATCGTTTTCCCCGCATGAGAATTGAAGCATGCAAAGTAGAACTCGGATCGTTCAATTGATTTAGGGCTGTAGTAGTCGGTCGCTTGAAATCCCTTAGATCCTCTCAGGGCGGCGATATTTTCAACTTTATGTACCCGGCGTACGGTCAGACGTTAATGTCCACCGTTTCAGCGGCTCCTCAATATTTTCACCAGAGTTTACGTCCGCTACTAACAGAGTCCGGCCGCTCTTGCACCAGGGGCTGTTTGAGCCGTTCTTTTTTGCATATATCATATTGCCACATTAACCACGTCGCTTCAGGATACACTTCGACTACTCTAGTAGCTCGAAAACTGACCAAAGTGAACGGGGTGAACACTGAACGTAGCACTGAGGAGTTTCATTTAAATGTTCACTAGAAGAGTTCCAAATTGCTGCTTCAAAGGGATGCCATGCGACCCTAGCGCTTGTAACTTTCTATGTACTTCATCTCAAGAGAGGCGATTATTTTGTCACATTTTCTTTGAAAGGGAACATTTATTACCTGAATATTTCGAATTTATAAAATGGATTTTTTAATCTGTACTCTGTAGACGTTTCAAAAATCCTTGAGAAATAAAAAGGCGCGCGGGTGCATCCGAAAGCGAGTTAATTTTGTGCCACCATGGAATTCGCATATATTGCTACCTTTCTGTCGGTAGCTCCACCTATCTCGATGCGATGCAATCGAGATTCTTTGCTTTCATCTTGAGCCGCGTGATCGATAGCGAATTGCAACGCCTCGTAAGAACTCGAATCGGACCGAGCTCTTCATTTTCAACTCTATCAAGTGCAATCCAATGATAGTTCAGGCATTGTTTTACGAACTTTGCTCTAGAATTAGTTTGTTATCGGGTATTCAGCTGGGTAAGCGAATGAAATGCGAGTACCTTCAATGCGGGAGAAAATTTCTAATTCGAATTAATCGAGGCATCGTTCTTAATTAATGGTGCCGACTTCAGGAGCACGATCCTCAAACGACGGACATTACCTTGCTTGGAGTAGGGGCTCCTGTTGAGCGATGTTTTATCTCAGTTTTTCAACAGCGGGTGGTAAAATTCTGCGGTACTTGTTCAGATCAGTAACCTGCTTTCAGGATCGTATTAACTATTAGAAATGTGAGAATATTTCTTTTTAAATCCAGTAATTTTCGTGAAAATCGGACATGCGTGTGACTTACCTTTGCCCACTTTTACTTAGGTAATTTATTTTTAAAGAGGAGATTTCGTGTTTTAGTATGCCTACAACGTCACATAAAACTTAGTATGGGCTCGTCATGGATACATATAGGTGGTCGCTACATGTTGATATATGGGTTATAATGAAGATTTTAGTGTTTAACACGTTTGCTGCGGCACAAGCCATTGGCGGCTTGAAATTCACATAAACCATCTCTTATAGACTGGTTGTTAATTCAACGGTAATCTAACCAGGCAAAATCGTTGCTATAGAATAAATGTATAAAATAAACTTGATAGAAGATAAAAATATAATTTAAACTTAATATCGAGTTTTTAAGTAACATTGAAAACAAGAAATGCGCTCATTTTTCTTTGATGGAAATATGAGAAAAACTTTAGGGTAAATTCATCCAGTTATTTAAGAGGAATTTAATTTCAAGTCTTTGAGGGGATCTTGTAGAAAGATCCTTCATTTCTTGACGGTTGTAGAAATCAATATGTAGTTGGTAGGTCGCAGTTCCGAGGGATAATCTCTCTAAAGATCGGCTCATTTGTTGCTGTTACCAGTCGCTACTCGACGGGGAGCACGCTCCAGATTCGCATTAGATGCCGACGAGTTCCCAGAATAACTTTGCACGGACATCTTCTACGAGGTATAAGTTACTCGACATGCAAAGTGGTAGCGAGATGACCTCGAGAAAGATAGTGGACAAGAAATGAGCTGACGTTGTGCATTCTGTACGAATGAAGGAGGGCAACTTGTTTTATTATGATATTATTAGGAAGTTCTCCGTTTTCTTACCCACAGTGTCCTTGAAAACTTATTCAATAATCCATTTATGCTAGATGCAAAATATTTGAATTCAAGGAAAACAGAATAAAACAGGAAATTTTCTTTGTCAAATCAGAAATATTCAAAATATATATCTTTCTTCTTCGTAGAATACAATCCTACAGGAAGCTTTTATTATAATTATAATATGCTAATCAGGAGTCTCGATATTTTGCACCCATTTCTTGAGTCGTTCTGGGTACTACTTTTGTCGACAATCGCCATATCACGACATCTACGACTTTCTTTAGTGTTGCCCCGCTATATAAACTGACCCTTCACGTAATTTCCTGCAATTACTGCTACGAAGTAACCTCAACCTTTACATTTACGAATTTTGAACATGCTACCAACTCTCCACATAATGTGTGACAGAATTGTTTGAAGAAAAATTGAAAAAGTTTTGCAAATTTGCTTTTGCGTGATTTCTTTCTTTCTTTTTTTTTTCTGTTTTTTTTTTTTTTTTTGGACTCCTTTTCTTGATATTCTTAAAAATGAGAGTCATGACTTTAAAGTCACAATTCATGAGGGTTGAAATCTATTAAAGGAACAATAATCATTTTAATTCATATATAAGTCTCTCGTTTCTCGCACTTCGTAGCATTCAACACGTGCGACATGCGAGTTGATGTGGGTCTTGTTGCGAAACTTGATTCTTCTTCGAGATTAGTGTTGTTTGTGATGAACGGAACTTCTTATGAGGCATGCAATCGCCATTTAATTTACACGTGGATGCTCGACCATACGAAACGATGTACCAAGAGCTCATGGTACTTAAATTGCGGCGCCTTGAAACCAAGTAGTAGGCGCACGGTTGTTATTACACGACTACTCTCATTAAACCTTGATTCGCAAGGGGTCTTCTGCATGACCCGGTCGCACTTTCAGCCACAGAATCGTCGCGGATTCATTGTAAAAGTTTGATTGTAATTTAAGATAATATTACAATAAAAACTAGTTTTGTACGAGAGGGGAAGAGTATATACAAATGAACGAGAATATTTTTTTATATTGCAGGTGAAATAATAGGCGTTCACTGTACACATGGGATCAATCGAACGGGATATTTCATATGCCGGTAAGCGTTCACACATATGGCGCAAAGTTATCTTGCGTTTTAATTTTAACTAATCGTTCAACTAGAATCAGCTAACAGTATATATACATATATACATTGGGAACAGAAGTACTCGAAATGTTCATTGTTCATGCTTTTATTGTCCATAGTCAATTCAGTAATAAAGATTAGTCTAAGTCCCTTTTGTAACTAACTCGTCGCTTTGATTCTCACGTGGGCCATTTTTTACAGATACCTCATACAACAACTAGGCTGGAAACTTTCACATGCTCTAAAAGGTAAATGTCCCTCACGCAGGTTTATACATGCAAGCACGTACAAAAAGAGTTTTAAAACTCTTCAACCAATTATATTCGTTGCCTTCACAGAACGGCAAAGTTAGTTTACCATTCGTGATAAATGATATTTCATTTTAGCCTTCGAGGACGCACGAGGATATCCTATCGAGCGTCAAAATTATGTGACCGAGTTAAAGCGAACTCCATGCGGCCGAAAAATTGATACTAGTAATGTCAGTTTAACACCGACAAACACTCATACTAAGAAGGAAAGGGGAAAACAGGGACAATCTTCAAATCAACTGGGAGGTAGGCCCCCTCCACCACATCCACCTTTCCGGATGGGTCCATCAGGATTCGGGCCACCACGACGTGGTTTTGCAAATGGAGGTCCGTTCCCCCCTCCGCCTCGATTTGGATATGGACCACCACCTCAACCGGGTTTTGGGCCCAGATTACCTCCACATCCAATGCCACCTGGACCTCCTCCACCACCTGTTCCCAGATTTTGTCCCAGGTTAGGCCCCAGAATGGGAATTAGGCCACCTATGCCATCTCAAATGGGGCCGCCTGTACCGCATTCTGGTGGTCCACCACATATGCAACATCCCCCACACATGCCACATCCAAAACATATGCAACATCCAGCACATATACAACATCTACCACACATGCAACATCCACCGAGAATGCCAATGCCACCAAGAATGGGGGGACCTTCTAGAATTCCAGGACCTCCGAGGTTACCTATGGGGCCAATGCCAAGGTTACCTCCACCAAAAATGATAGCTTCGTTACATTCAGTACCACCTCAAAGAATGCCAGCGAAGCGAAATACACAATTGGGTAAACGACAACTCCGTGAGGTGATAGGGAAGGTTGTGAATGATCAAGACTTCACACTTGACACATTCGAAGAAAATTTAGCTATTCAGCCAGTAAAGAAAACGAAAACAGGTTCTATACAAACCAATTGATGATAGGAAATGTATCATGTACAATGCAATCTATTTTGTAAATTCAGTGAGGTGTACAGTACAGAATATTCATAGACAGTCACTCAGTTTCATAAATCAGTTTTAAAAATTAAAAATTAATATTTTTATTTACAGTTTTTAACTGTAGCTACTTGTTCTTTTAGATCGCATTGTGTAATTTTTATTTGAAAGTTTTATCTTTTTAAAACAGTGACCTTGATTTTATCAAACCGAGTTTCTGGTTCGAAGATTTTCTTATTGAATTCACCAGATTTCATCTTATCTCGATCATTTAGCTGACACAAACCACCAGCAACTAACTTTTGTATTTATTGTAATTTTGTATTTACTTAAGGTGTTCCAAGAGTGTATTTTAGATGTATGAGGGTGTAAATGAATTTTAACGAAATCTTTGTAAACTTGGCAATCTTTGAACGCTGGTGGTAAGGTTAGTAGATCTATATTGAATACCAAGTCAGGTGGACGCTGAGCATAGTTGAATGAATGAATGTGCGTGACATTCTCCTTGGTCCTATTTTTCAAAAATGTCATCCTTCTCCTTATTGTTTTATACTCATAGTTTTGTATGCAGATTATTGTGTGTGAGGGAATGAATCGATACTCAAACCTTCTCAAGAAATTTTTTAAGTTTATGACACGAAGATAATAAATATTCTTTCTTGCAAGAGATTATTGGTTTACTCGTGTTAATGAGTTTTACTATAATTTTTCTACATCCAATCGGGTACTTAACACGAGAGGACAGAGGAGATTGATAAATGAAGAGAGATGTATTCAGAAAATAGCGTCAATTTATTGTATCAGAGGCTTTCGTTTGCCAGGTCGTCAAACTAATTAAATGACAAGTCGGATGGCTAATGCCTCTTTTGCTCGAACTGGGTCTTGACCAGTTCACTGTTCGCGCAATTACATTTACACGTGCTACAGCGACAAGATACAATCAAGCTTCGACTCGAAGATCATTCTTACCTTCCACGTCGATATAAATCAAATAGTAATTGACGTTAACGTGATACCTTCGCTGCGATAGTAGGTCTCTTGGAAATTTGTCTTTCCCGAGTCACTGCTTCTTCTTCTACATCGTTAATCTGATATTTTTCTTATTTTAGAGCGAATTTATTGAACATTAATTCGTATTTAATTGAATAACCGAAATATTTGTGATAATTTTTGACAATTCTGTCGAACATGCATTTTTAGATTTTATACAATACGATTGATATTTCCACGCTGATTAATGCGTAATGCTAGATCAGGAGAGTAGTCATCTAGAATGAGAGCAATAAATACTGCGCGTAGGCGTATTCGTGCATTATGTGGCATTATGCGAGTAGATGTGATATATAGCAACGCGTTCATTAACTTTTGGGTTTATTGGCCTTTTGGTCGGTGCCATTCTAAAGAGGAATCAGATTGTGAAGGCAGAAGTGGCGCTTATAAAGTAGGATCGAAAGTTTCCAGATATCAGATTATAATCTCACGAAAAGTGAAACGTTCGTTGGGATTGAAAAAAAAAACCATTGTTACATAAAGCAAGAACATTATCTATATTAATTGGATCAAGATTGCCTGCAGGAAGGAAGCTCGCGAAATGATTTCCTAAAATCTAAGAAACTGACAAACAAGTTCGTATATAGTAAGACTTAATTTTTGTTATTTTCCTCAAATTTTATTCTCTCACTCGCGAATAGAATTCAGTTGATAGAAATAGTAGGACGATAGAGTGAAGGACGTAAACGAGGATCATAACTTTCCACTCCAGAGCTGGTGTATGCCGATCTGCACGGCAATTAGTCTCGATTAATTTCTCAAAAATGAAAAAGAACACGGTTGAGCGCGTGCAGCTCTACAGTCTGCGGTAGGTCGAAAAGTAGAAGGAACCTGCGAGTAGTCGAATAATAGGAGGATGGTCGAGGCTAAAGGCTAACCACACACGAGGCGATGGCCAGGATACTCCATCGGGATATGCAGCATGTACGTGGTAAGGTACTAACCAATACGATACGTGGCAGTGCAGTTTAATGCCACAGCGCGGCCTGTTTAGCGGTCGGTTTGATTAACATGGAGTGATTAATAGTTGCTCCCTCTTGTTCGTACCAACCCCACCCTGTAGCGGCTTCCAAGATCTAATCGTATAATATTTATTGCCCTTCGCGTCCTCCACTTCAAACTTCGTTTCTAAGCAATTTTGCATCTTTTTCATTTTAGAAAGAACAATCCCTTTTCAGAATCTTCAATTCAAAATCCCTTGAGCGACAGGAAACACTGGTTCCTTTGGAAATATTGTTTGCAGTCCAAGCGTAAATTCTTGCGAAAGTAGTATCTAGCAGTGCTCCTGTGATTAATGATCCGGAGAATTTAGCTTCCGTCTTTTTTTTAATGTATCTATTTTTACGAGTATTACAGGTGCAATAGAAAATCCAGAATATTTTTTGTGATTTGGTAAATAATTCTTGGAAGGAACCGAGTCTGAAATTTGGACAATATTAGCATCTTTCAGAATCACGTTCCTCGGAATGTACAGATTTTTTTAGAATGAGAATACGAATAGTCAACATATCCATTGAAATCGGCTTTTTAAACTGCTCGGAACTAATTGTAAGAGGGAATATCCTCGGGGATATCGTTACAACGTTAAACGTTCTTTACCTGCGTACTACTTTACACATCGGGCAATGAGCCGATAATTAAGAAGCTGCGTAATTATCGATTAGCGTATGTTATTAACAACTCAAATAATGGCCCATTGGCCCACCCACCTGCCAGGCACTATTGACACGCACTCAAGTATGAGAAAGAATGCTGCATGTCGTAAGGGAGATTTTTATTTTATTACAATCGACAAGATTTAAGAGATGAGGTTTATTTTATTTTAAAAGAATTTCGACCACCAAGCAAAGATGTTGTTTATCTTCTTGAATCCGAATTCTCCGATCGATACGAATCACAGTCCTTACAACGATCGAACGTTTTGGATGCAGTGGGTAACTGACACTTGAATCGAATGTAGAAAGGTGTAGCATTACATGGAACACTGAGTGCGTGATGTATGATCTTGAGCACTGTAGTGAGTAACCCTCTAATGAGTAACAATTTATTTACACAGTGAATGTTGAACACAGTTATGTTGAATGTTACGAATATGGACCTTGCCAGCAACACACAGGACATATATGGTTATCTAGCTACTGTGGATGTAACATGTATTGATGTTCCAATTAATCTTGACGAATCGCAAATGCATAATTAAAGATTTCTTGCCCGCTTCCACTGAATGTGGTGAAAGTCATGGCTTTTTTTGTACAGGAAAGAAAAAAAAGCTTTGATCAATCTAAAAAGTGAAGAAAAAAAGGGATGTTCTCAAACTGATGCCTTCTTATCAGATCTGCCAAAATGTAGCGCGTGGTAGAGAGCGCAAATTAAAATCACTTCCGTGGCGCCAGTTCAGCGTTTGTTTGTGGAGTGGATATCAAGCAAGAGATACGCATGCGCTCGTGCAGATTCGCGCGTGTGCGTCTGCGTCCAAAGTACTTCCTCTCACTCTTCATTTCTCGCTCAGCGTCATTATCAACGGATCTTATCGAGAAGTGCTTATTAGGGGCTTTATTACCAAGTGGTTGCCTCTTTTCTCCGCATCCTTCCCGAACACTTGCGCTCATGATCCTTCGCCGATTCCAATTTTCAAGGTTGATGCAGCCGATCATTTCACAAGTACTGTTACATAGTTTCTGGTTAGAAAATTAATGAGTCAATGGTTCTGGCAGATCTTTTTTAATCACGTCGACTATGATTAGTCTCTGATTATCAAACAAGTTGTCTTTTTTTGTCCTCAGCGTAAATATGTTCACTTTACAAGTAGTCAACGCTTTCAACTTTTGTTATCTAAAAAAGAAATGATTATATCATATCTTCATACTTTATTCATGATAATAATAAGGAATAGAGTTTAATTATGGTGGGATCATTATTTAAGTTTATAATTTGTTTTTTGTGTTGTATCCCTGCTGGAAGTTAAGAGATAGAAATCCTATCCCTCTCTATCTCCTTCTATCTCTCGCCTATTCCTGTCTTTCTTTCTATCTCCATATCAATCAATCTCCTTTTCAATTTCAATTCACTCCTAATATCTCTTTCAATCCCCACTTCTCTATTCCTTCCTATCTTTCGCCTATTCTCGTCTATACCTTTCTATCAAGCGAGATAGATTTAGGGATAGAGAGGAATAAAATATTTTTGCATAGAGATAGACTAAAAGATAGAAAGAGATAGATATTACCAGAAATAGGGATAGACTGAGGGCTAGGAAGGGATAGAAATTACCAGACACAGGGATAGACTGAGGGATAGGAGGAGATAGATATCACCAGACACGGAGATACAATGGTGGATAGAAAGAGATAGCGTTTTGGGGATGCAAAATGCATACTTGGAAGAGATAGAAAAGTTCTATCTCTTTCTATCTCTTTACTTCCAGAAGGGATGCTTTTGATCGTATTCAAGTTCAAGGCCAATTAGAGAAATGATCCTGTTAATCCTGTAAAGGAATTTTGAACTGAGGCCTCGTTCATATTGGACTCAATGAGGAAAAAGTGGAACGAAAGGCAAAAATTTGAGTCACTAGAAGAAGTTGGTGGTGATTAATAAATCCCAAATGGCGTTGAGAGAACAGTTTAACCTGTGACCTCGGTTCGATGCATCCAGTTCTCTCCTTGGTTCTTTTTGTCTTTTATCCTAAGACATGGCGCGGCGGCACCTATACGGATCCACCTTTTCCACGAACGTTGTGCACACATTAAACGAACTTTGTACTAAGGCGCTTAGGGCGATACAGATACGACGCGACGGGTCTGTGGGAACAGACCGACTCTGAATGTTAATTGTTGTTTAAATTTATGACAGCCCTCTCTCCTGGTCCATCCACCCCTTCCACCCAAATAACCATGGCTATTCATTTAGTTTCACCAAGGAACGAGCTTCGGAACGAGCTCGGCGATTAGCCATTCGAAAAGAGGAGCTGCGTCGTGCCGAAAGGAAAAGAAACGATGAGATGAGAAAGAGTAGGCAACCGCGAGGGCAATGTCGAGTATCATAACTTTTCGCGGAGTTAGCAGGATTCGGGACCTCTTTCACGCCACGGCACCAAGGTATTTCTAATTCGTTATAGCTTCTCAAGACTCTGGGTATAGCTCAATGCACCTTATTTCATAAATAACATTGTAATTTAAAAAAGTATTTATCTTTATGAGAGGACGGAACATCTTTGAAGATTTGTTAACTCTGCGTGGAACGTGTTTTAAAGAATATTAAACAAATTTATTGTCTTCATCGGTAAAAGTATTTTACTCTGGCACTTTTATGTATGATGATAAATTTTCTTCAACAGCTCCGTATCTTTTACATAATTCAAGAAATAACGGATGGAACTTGATGTTGATTAAAAAAATATTTCATATGTTCGACGTGCATCAAGACTTTATAGTTCTAGATTTTGCATCACTTTGTGATTGGGAATTCCATTGCTGAGAGAACTGACAGGTGAAGTGGGTCAGATGCGCGTTGTCCTTAATAAAAGCAGAATAACGTCCCTTGGCGCGATTACCATATGAATTGGTGGGTATCATCAAAAGAGGCATCTGAATGAGCGCTTCTTTGTCAACACACTGAACTTTAAGTACGATAGCTTTTGTGTGTGTAGTCTTGACCGCGTGAAAGTCTTGTCATCGGCTGCCAACAGCGGTTTTACTTGATGAGGTATATCGCTCATTCAATGCTTTCTATCCATTAAATTTTTGTCGCATGGTAGTTTGGTTTTTTCAGGTGTCTGTTGAAGAATTGTTAAGGAGAAGAGATTCTGTGAGTTCGTATATTTAATTTTATGTGATAAGTTGAAATTACACTGACAAGGTTCTTACTCCCTAAGGAGAAGATCCGGCGTTTCGTGTTACGTAGCAAATAATGAAAATTAATGAGACAGGACGTACGCAGCCCTTTCTTACTGCGCCTAAAGGGATGTATGCGACGCAGTGTACCAGGAATACGAGACTCCTGAGACAATGGAAATGACTTTGAGTCCGCCCGAACAACGAGGTATACCGCCTACTATTCCAGTCGTACCACTCATGGTTACTTGCATAATCTAGATGATTCGAGTCTGGAAACTTTTTTGAGCAAAGTGTAGGGACCATTTGGGAATGGTGCAACTCCCTTTCGATGAAGCATCCAAAGGGTATTTACGTGAAAACATTTCATTCTAGGGATGTATGTCTGATGAGCTGAGGAACGTAACAGACCCAGAAGGATCGAGTAGTCTATTGGTGTCCATAAAAGACTGCGATGCATTCTGGCATCATTAATGCGAAAGATACGTGAGTGCATCATCGGTCGTGGTTATCCATTACTAGAATACGCCACTACCTATTGGTTCGAAAGAGACGGGAACCAATGTCGGCTCGTTAAGCACTTTTGAACTTTTCGAATTACTTTTCGAGATAATTTATATCCAGAACTAGACTTTACGACGCTTTCCATATTTAATTAATTTGATAATTTAAGACAGGTTTAACGAATCGTTTGCAGATTCAGACAGTTTCTGAATACCGGATTTATTAATCAAGTCCGCAAAAAATTTAATTAGTACGATGGCGCGAGCCATATTGATTAAATTTGATTTAATATGTTCAATAATTCATAGCCAAATCGCGATCCTTATTCCTCGAACTGCGACCTTTCTGGGCGAGTTTCATCGTAGATTCCGCCTCTTTTCTTTAATGGTGTAACGGTCATTTGGTATGCAAACAATATTTGTTCTTTTCTTTTTATTTATTTATAGCCTCTTCATAGATTGACGAGACATGACAAACATGATATTCATTGACTTACTATCTTAAAAGTAAGACCCTGAGGTGTCAATATGTAAATCAGAAGATATTGACCTGCAGCCATTTTAGTTTCGATATGAAGGACTCAAAATGAAAATTAGTTTTGACGCTAGAAGTGGTGGCTACCTATTTGAGTTAGCGTTAAAACGATGCTAACTTTAGTATTTACTGCAAGCAATTTCTTTCGTGTAGCGTAGACAAAAGAAGAATTCCAACGTTTAACTGCGTTGGAAATGGTGTCATTGCATACTGTGGCTTGGTCTTGCAGTTTCTCTTACAGGTCGCTTCAACTTCGTAAACAACCGCAAATGCGTTCTTACGAAATATAATATACCTGGCATGAACGTGAACTTAAATGGATGCATGCTTCCAAGGCCAAGTCGCGACAAGCTCGAAGAATAGCCTTCTGCACTTTTACTACCCATCGGTTGATGAGATCAAGTCCTATTTGCTAGTCACAAAGTTTTGTCGCACTCCTGTTGTAATTGTTATTCTTCTTTTGCTCAAAAACTTGCTTGATTTATGCATGTCGTAATCAGTATTAATTTTAGTACTAAACATTGATAATTCCAGTTTCAAGAGCTCATTTTCCTCTTAAAGTGTATTTATTTTGTTGTGTTTTTCACAATGCAATGATACTTCTGAGTAACGCTCGGTTCAAGTTGAAACAAGCTATAGAATTGCATTATTATTTGTAGGAACGTGCGTTGGTCGGTGCGTGAGCAATGCGTAGAATCCCATGCGTCTTTGAGTTTATTTTGCTCACTACTAACACTGGCCTGCCTCAATGCTGGTTCACCCATTGCATTCCTCTCCTTCTCTTTAAATCTTTCTACCTTATGCTTACGTGTTCAATACGCGCTTTTCCCGGTATGAGTCAAAGTGCGTAAGTAACAGAAAATATGTTTGGTCGCATGGTGTGAAAAAAGCATTCATTACTTTATTTTCATCTCCCTGATATCTTTATTCTTCTAGTTTCTTCTAGCTTCTAAATAATAGCTCATTTTTCCCTGTACTTGCTTACAATTAACATCAACGAGTTTTCTTGAAGAGGAACTGGCCTGGTACCAGTATTAGTATTAGGTCCAATTCAAAAATAGGAACAGGTGTCGTACTACATAGTATCAATACTGGACCCAGAATAATAAAGGGTACTGACCCATTCAGTGAATATAAAAAAATTGCGAGGGATTTACAAAAATTCGTAATAGTTGGAACTTTGTGAGTTAAAATGATTGCGTGGGTTTTTCTGTTAAGAGTAGCAAAAGTTCATCTCGTTTGGAATATGAAATTGCATATATCCTCTATCGATTGTTTGCCTGCTGAACAAATGGCATTCTTTGAACCTGCGGAGCGAAAGGGTCAGCTTTCCTTCCAATTTTTATAGCAGAAACTTTGATATGTCTTTTTAATGCTTCTTTTATAACCAAAAATTCGGTCTCACCACTAAATTTTTTTTCCACGTTCGCTAATGGTTGAAGAGAGAGTGCAGAGGTTTTTCCTAACGTCGGTATGTAAAGGGGCGAGTTGTTTGTTCGGATAGTAAGAGAGGGAGGAAATGGGTTTCTGCGTGGTCGTTTCCAGTGTCTAGTCTTCGTAAGATGTAGACTGTAGACGTAGAGGCAAGCGACGCCCACGATGACGCCGAAGCAGGGGTTGGTTGCGCGAAAATGTCAGAATACTGGACGTTATACGATACACCCACGCTCGAAAAAGTAGGACAAAGTCGATTCATTCATTCTTCTGATTCATAGATGCAGAAGAATACAACTGGAGGGAGGATAGGGTATAAACCGGAAAATATTCCCTCGACATCGACATATTCAATCTATAAAGAAAAATTTCAAGGTCCTTAGGGTGCTTGTTCTCCACCTACGAAATCAGGAAGACGGACATTTTCGAAGAAATGAGATTTAAGTGTAGGTAATGTAAGAAAGCAAAATTAAAGACGATGGGTCAAACGATCTGCGGCCAAAGTGCCCGGAAACCACGGAAGAGGCTACTTCGCCCTATCTCCGTTTGAATATCCTGCTAAATAAAACGCACCGTCTGCTATTCCTGGCCGCGAGCCATTGTCGATAACCTCCGCATTGTTGGCAGACGATGATAAAAGTAGACGTTAGTAAGTAGATTTCTCTTTTAAGGGTTTCTTAATCAGAAACATCTGACGTTATCACACTTTCATCTTCATCTTTGCATCTTAAGCGGCAGAATCATCCCTATTTCAAATTACAAACCCTACAGCAGTACTATTGTAGTTCATGGAAATGAATTCTGTGACGTACAGAGACTTACGCTGATGCGAGGCAGGTGTCTATTCAGTAATTTCACAGAGGGATTTATTAGCAGTGAAAAGGTCAGGGCCATTGTGCGATTTGTGGAGGTAGACTACAAAGTTCATTACGGCTCCAAAGATATACGCACGTACAGATTCTTCCTTCTGCAAAGGACTAAAAAGAATTTCCATTGCGGTATTTCGTAGAATAAATATCGCGGCTCTGGTTGCGACGCCATTTGGAAACTTGGTGTGAGTTTCGACGCATGGCGCTTAAACTCAGTCAGTGTCAACAAATTAGCATTCTTCAAGGAAGAGTCAAAGCGCGAAGAGCCGACATGGTTGATCTCTCGGCTTTTGAAAAGCGTCTAAGTAACTGTATTTTCTTACTTTACTCAATATTTGTTGAAACAAGGCTTTATCTTGTCCTCAAATTCAATAAGCCACTAAAAGCTTTATTTTTTAAATGTTAATCATAAAATTATTCAATATTCATCATTGAATGTATGATCATTCTACATTCTACTGCTCCTAGTTACTATTTATTATGTACTATTTCGTAAAGGTTCAATGATTCCGCTTCTTTAACAATTAGAAAGGATACCGTTTTCTTTTGCATAGCACGTAACGTCCGGCAATTAAAATCGTGGGATACTTAGCAATAAGAGACTGCGAAGTAGTTATGGTCCATTTAATATTACGATACAGTGTAGTTAATTACTGGGTACATTTGAACAGTCACTGTAATCTATTAGTCTTAACGTATTATTACTTTCCATTGAAAAAAATGGCAACAGTTAAGTTGCCTCTCGAAGGCTTCGGAGTTGTTTGAATTGACGAATCTGTCCGATTAAAATGTTACAGTAACATTTAAATTCGAGTATCAACTGGTTCATAAATCAACCCCTGCCTTCACTCAAATAAATTTATTTGAAAAATAAATTAACGACGTAACGGTCAATTTTCTGATTATCATACACCTCGTCGATATAAATCCTGTGTGGTCTCGCGAACCTGCTCTCTATTTAGTTATCAGTAAATCAGTTAAAACGTAAGCACTTGTGATTTACACACTAGAGGGAAGAAAATGCGTTTATTATTCAACTTTTGTTTTCGAATAAATTACAAAATTGCGTATTATGAGCGGAAAAAGATAATGTGAATAGTGTATGTGTATATCATATTAAGAGATGCAATGTCACGAATAACTGCCACTGACGCCCGCACTATCCTTTCCAAGGGTCGACAATGTGTTAAGTAATGCTAATCGCGATAATTCGTCGCTCTGCGTTAGCACAAGACTCACGTATGTGGCGTAAAAATGATATTTCAAGAAATACCTTAGTGTATGCAAAACACTTGCTCTGAGTATGTTTCAATATTTTCTGATTTTTTCTGCTAATGTAATTCTTTTACTGTGAGACTCCTGTTGATTTTTTTGAGATTAGAATTTTATTTGTACACACATAAAAGGAAACTCTGTAACTTTATATCTAATAATATATTTAAGTGTGAAAAGATATACAAAAAATGTATGAGTATTTTGGAACTTGAGATAGACCTTACGCGTCAATGGTCATGCTTGAACTAACTAAACCTTTTGACCGGATCAGACTTTAGAGTACGCTACCCCTGAAGACCCTTTTCTGTACCTGAAAAGTATTTCTCTAAAATTGAATGATTCTTAATTTAACAATTCAACGTTGTACTTCCAACAAACATGAAGAAATAATACAAGTTTCAGAGTAACTGTTTACACGAGCCAAGTGAGTTATTTGGCACGCGTCCATATGGTGAATCTGTGAGGTGGTGTCCACGTGGTCGTCAATCTACCACCCTTGGTATTCGACAATTTATTTTTTTCACTAACGTGATGCAACTTTCGAACTAATTTAATAGCTGCTGGTATTTCACTGGTACTACTACAACAAACATACAAATTTTATAAAAATAGAGTTAGAAAACATATTACAAGTGAATGTAGTGAAAAAAGTGGTCACCCTTAAAGATATAAAAAAGAATTTATCATTTAAAAGATACTTTTTTGAGCAGGGTTTTCTTAAGGGTATTTCTTACAATTCTTAGCTTGAGACCGTCTTCGAAAATGATTCTGAGATTCCATATTTGTTTTCCACAAAATGAAAACTTTTTAGGTGACAACAACTTAAATCAAGTGAAACTTTTTCCACTTGAGTCGTGTTATTGTTCATTCTGGAAGAGGATTAGAGATGTTTTCATTATTTTGAGAAGCAATGTTGTTTTGTCTTCTTAAAGTTTAAAATTCTTAAAGTAAAAAAAATTGGACTTACTCGAATTCACGTTCGATGTTGATTCTGAACGTGACGCGACGTTTCATCACCTACGCAAAGTTCAGAGAAATGGTCTTCCTCGTTTTTAAGAGAATGAATTAACAGAGCGCAATGTAGATGGAAGCAGGAAAGAGACCTGTCATAAAGGGAGTCGATGAAGGAGGGCTGCAGGGGGTGGCGGTTGGGTACGAAATAAGGGTGGTTTGCGGGTGCTCGTCAGTTTCCGGGTTGTTTCGGATTGAGTGAGGGCGCCGTTGGGTTGTCGGGGGCGCGGGTTGCGCGAACCGAGGGGTTGGAGGGTGGAAAGAGCCGCGGGCCACGACACGACCAAGCGTCGCGACGTCAGTAGACCGCCGCGCTATCGACCACCGCCACGAGACGACTCGTTGTCCACCTCGTCTTTGACGTCTTCGTCGGACGTTCCGGGACTGTCAAATACCGGCGTGGCGAATTTCATCAATTTTAGTCAACGGTGATTTTTTTACAAGAACTACCCGAGTAACGAGACCCGGATAGTTAAAAAATTGCAACAGTAGGTGAGAAGGCGCCACGAGGTCTAATCGCCTCTCTTTGAACCCACCGACCGGACTGGGAACGCGTAAAGCTCGTGAACACGTGGCACAGTGCATCAACGTGTGCGTTTGGTGCGTGCGTTCTTAGCTGCAAACCACCCTCCAGTGAGACCCAATGACTGTCTATCGAGGGACCACGGGACACACATGTTCGTTATAAGGTCAGTCACAGCTCTTCGTCGTGTTATCAAAGTTGTTTTTCAATTTTTGCATTTCAAAGATTCAAACTCAATTCAATTCAAATTCAATTGTTTGGATCAAATTAGGATGTCGGCATACCAAAATATTTATTTTTGTATATGATTCTGATAGAATTGTTTAAAGTTGCATCAGTCAAATTCTACTGATTTTCAATGACTCTTTTCTCGCGATTTCAATCAGTGAAAACCCACTGTAGTAGTTCCAGTGACGGTTACTCAAAATTTTGGTGACTTTTCACTGATTGAAATCGTGAGGAAAGAATCATTGAAAATCAGCGGTTTGCGATCGGATTCAGTGAGAATAATTTGACAAGTCCTGAAGTGAATCAAACATTTAGAACTAATCAGTATATTTTGCTTAGAGGAAATAGTTACATGCAAGAAGAGTTTTATGCAATGATTGCAAAGTTTTGTGACGTTTGTTAAGATTTTTAAACTAATTATTTAAATGGAAGTCAACTTTTGATGTATTTTCAACTTTTTGTTTCTATCATTTTTATACTGTTGAATTACCTAAAAGCAAAGATGAATGGATGTCCTAAGTTAGGTGTTAAACAAATTCTGGCAGTCTGGCACTCATCAAAGACATCGAATTTGTAATATTATTACTTGAAACTAGACCAGGGAAAACCTGAAGGAAGAAGTAAGATTCCAGGGTATTATTCTGTCTTCCAAAAAAAATAATTAAATCAATAGTCTAACATCTTACAATGCATTGCGATAGTTTAACGTTTTATTGAGTTTGAGATGTTAGACACCATTTCAATTTTGTGTCGAGCGATGTGAAGGATTTTTTTTTAAAGCAGCGCTTCGGTATATGAAGGAAAATGCGGAAAATGATTTGAATCACTCTACTTGTCGACAGTTCCCGTTCGATTCGCGCCGAAAATAGAAACGAGAAAATTCACTCGAGACCAGACAGCGCCAAGGCTGGATTAAAGAGATAGACTAAGTAGTTTCTTTATCCTTTTGCGTTATATGCAATCTGGAACTCGGTAGCGTGCTTTTATTATCGCATTCCGGAAGTTAGGTAACCGTATATTCCGAATAATTCTATCACGAGAGAATTACTGTCCGATAGTGCTAGATTCAATCGAATAAAACTCGAACTACTGAACATATTACTACTAACCGTAATACTAATCCCTACTTTATTTGCACAGTAAATTGTTAATTTTGTTGCACCGTCTTATTGAAAGTCGGATAAAATTTTATTTAGAATGTAAGTCGTGTTTTTATTAGAGATTGAACACTATCTCTTAGTTAATAGCTTCGCTTGTGTAGTAGTCTTGAGGATTCTCTTGATTCTACGAATGATCATATCCTATTCAAAAAACTGAATCTACGTCGGATTTAATTTCAAAAAGAAAGAAAATGAGACACGGTCTACGTGTAGTAGGTACTATACCAATACTCTTCCCGGAATAAATTTTCTCTGCGAAAACAAGTTTACGAATAGATTCTTGCCCTTCGATTTTGAACCGTGCGTTTAAATAATGGCACCTCCTGACTCCGCTGCAGCGAATCCTCCACTTCTGCACTCCAATCTCCAATACAAGAGGAAAAGTTCTTGACGACTTCCCCAAGTCAACAAGGCGAGCATCCACTTCTGTCGCGCGTTCATTTTTTTCCATTCCACACAAAGGATCATATTTCCTGCGCTATATTGCGGAAGGATGTTACTTGAAAGGGAGACGTGGTTCTTGCTCCTCTGCCTGTACTTGCATCCATCTGTTCTCTTAGGCACACTTTTTTGTACTAATTCCTCCAACCAGAAAATCGTTAATCATGCTAACTAGTTGAGACTAATCTTTTTCACAAAAATGTTAATCGTGCAACAAGTTGAACATTGAAATGAAAATTAAATTTCTGAAACACTTTCATAAGTTAATTTGTGGATTCGCTATAGAAGTCCCAGGGCAACTTATTGAATTACATTTCTTCTATTCCTCTTCTACTCCTCTTCTATTTCTGGGAATCAGTCTTTGGCAAAGAGTCACTTAACAAAGTTCTTTCGCCGAGCATTGAATGGATGTGACTGTAGTTATAGCAAGTAGAATGCTCTACGAGGGTTTTTTTTTTCAAATCTAGTATTTCGAATCGAACGACTCGAAAAATTGGCAAGCTTCCAATCCCGATTGCAAGCTCCGCACCTGGTATCTGGCACCTGGCCCTAATTTCCAAGAACTACTTGTACATCCAACTTTTTTTCTATCTATTTTATATTGCAGGGGTGGAAAGTGGGTCGCGAAGTACATTTGAGAGGTTTGTTGGATGGGCAACTTCGAAGGCGCGGGGCCTTGACTTGGTCACCCTGAAGATCCGAAGGGTTCTTTGAGTTCGTGCCTCAGCATTCAACGAGCTGCTTTGCGTACTTGCACGAACAAAAATGTACAAATATGCATTCCTCTGGATACTCAGTACACTGTTTTTGAGAATTTAGGGGAGTAAATTAGTCTCGTCTCTATGTTGATTTCGGGCAATCAAACAATCAGTTTGTAGAAAGACTATATACCTTCATCATTCTATAGGTAATATTCATAAAAATTAGTTCCCAAAAAAATTAGATACCACAAACTGGAAATTGTTAGCAATACCTGCTAATACCAATTATCCTGCACAAAGAGCAATAAAGCAGCAGGTACTTGGAGGCTGGAAAAGCCATTCTTAGGACCCCACACCGAGAATCTGCATTTCGATCTTTTTTCTCAGGGAGAGGGTTTTGAAGGTGAAAATCCACAGGAAATGAAGAATTTACGAGGGCAAGCATTAAAGAATTAAGGATAGGGGTCCAAGTTGACAAAAAATAATTATAAAATCATGAGAAAAAAAAAACAAAAAAAAACAAGAAGATACAATTATTTGAACGGATGAAAGTAGAAAGTGGATAAAAATAGGAATGTTGGAAAATAGATTTGGCGAGAGGTTTGAAAAGGGTGTAGGAAAGGAGCGAATGAAGGAGCTCTTAGAGTTTAATAAAAGAAAATTGACCCTTTCAAATTTCCACGAATACGGAACGCGAAAAATCTCCGCCTTGAATGCTTATTTTGTGTAAGTTGCCGGTTTACAGTGTAATGCGGCCGCATATGTACCAAATATAGGATGCAAGGTAATAGCAGTTGTGAGAATTTCCAATGTGTCACTGGCATGCTATTTTCTAGGGAGCTCTATTCTCGGTGCAGTCCCAGCGTGGTCTCGCTTTCTCGATGTCATGTTTAGCAGGTAGAACGCAACTGAGACTGAAATAAGATTTTGAAGCACTTTAAGGATTCTTCTAAACTAAATCTAAGAATCTAACTGTCGAAAAGACTGGGCTGGGTAGGGAATGGCGCGACGGGGTTAGAAAGTTTCGCTTGGATACTATTTGCCCTAACACTTCGGTGATTCGCTTCTTCTGCTGCCACGGGGCTACCAACACGGAAAGCACCTGTGGAGTCTGCTAGGTGCGTTTTGTTCTTTCTACTTTTGCTTGTTCAGAGCCCCTTAACCTACCTGTTGGGAGCTATAAACTACACGAGTCGATGACTCAAAACCATGTTTCGACAGCTCTCGAAATTGAGAGTGCTAGAGATTTCTTCAAATTCTAACGCTGCTTTCTTAGTGTAATGTGAAAAAAATCATCAGCCCTTCACCTCATCTCTTGATATTTTACTTCTCAGATCTATACAGCTAAATTACCAATTAGGGAGATATAGGGAATCGTATGGAGCTTGAAATGTTTGCGATTTTCACTGAATGTAGAGTAAATTGGGGATACGGAGAGCTGACACTGAGGCCTGTATCTTCCCAGGAAGCAAGTCGATAAGCAAGTGACAGAATTTGCCGGAAACTAAAAAAGGACAAAACAGAGTCCGGGTGCTCGTATCAACTGCATGTTCCCTCGAGACACGTTATAAATTTGTCCCTTTGGAAAACAACTGCCGCCACCTCCTTCCGCTGATGGCCTTATGCACACATTCTTAAACCACCCCTAGAACTTGCAGTGTACGTACATACATAGCAGACGCGCCCTCGTAAATGCATCCATGCACATGTACTTTATGGTCGTTCCCTTAACCCCTCACCTTCACGATTCTCTCTCTGTTCCATCCGCGAGTGCGCCACCGGACTATTTGTGCAGGATGGATTCTTTTTGAAAATACTTAAAACTTGTGCGATTTGTCGTCGAATTTCGCATCCAGGCTCCAAGTCGAACTCGATAAAGCATGTGTGTTCCTTGCGAATAGAGAAGTATATATGTGTGTGTGAAGAGAGATATGTGTGAGGTTTGCATACTTAAGCTCTTTCTGTCGCGTATGTACTTTCTTCACATACGAAAAACATGATTGTGAAAACGCGAATCCCGAAGAAGCAAGTTTGTGGATTCATGATGGAAGAAGAAGAAAAAGAAGAAGAAGACTTACTTACCGTGGGTGGGTTGGAAAAGACAGATCGAAATCCGAGAGAGACGAACTGAGTCGCAGAACTTAATCACATAAAATGCTTAAAGTTCGTCCGGACGCAGTGCACTCTGATCGCGAAATTTATGTTCAGGGTGCAACGTACCTCCATTAAATTCCATGGCCATTGGTGCGTGCCGCGGAAAAATGCACTGCGTTACGGGAGGTGGACCAGTCGCCATTGAGATCATACCCTTTTTTTTTATATATTTTCCTACTTCCTATTCTTGTTCTTCTTCTTCGTTTTCACAAAGGCGGAAAATCATGAATGATGTAACGAAAGGCCAAATGAATTCGTTAAACCACGGAAAATACTATTTCCTCTTGGTTTTTTTTGCATTCATAACTTTTCTTTGCAATTAAACTACTTCAAAGCAGTTGATATTTGATCATGTAGAAAGTTAATGAATTGTAAGTAATAAATATAATCTTAAGTAATAAAAATAAAAATTAAACTAGTGATTTAAAAGAGCGGATACATTTTCCCACTTTAGACTGTGTTCTTACTAAATATGACGCTAGACACTAGATGTGACTAAAATTCGCGTTGTCTCAGATGGCTAGACTATTCGCAGATCTTTTTGGTCCACCGCTAAAGTCAAGAAAGACAGCGAAAACATCTCGGTAAATCAGGAGGGACGACCAGTAAGGAGATTAGCACAGCTTATACAAGGCATTTCCCAAGTGAGTAGGTGAAGGTAGTACCGAAGGACAGAAGGAGATAGGCCACCATTTACCTCCTTCCTTTTTCTTTCATCCTTTTTTTGTGTCTCTTCTTTCACTATCTTTCCCTCTTTTCCTGTATCTACAGCTACACCGCACTTGCTTTATGCTCTCATGAAATTAGCCACCCGCGAAGCGAAACAATATATTTTGAGAATAATTCATTTGTTAGGTTCTTCTATCTTTGCAGTAATACATTTAGAGAAGATGTTGCGAAAAATTGCTGGTGTGAATTCCGCGTGAGAG
>JAUEJJ010000042.1:14211023-14223157 GCA_032164275.1 Synergus coniferae | reverse complement strand
CTTTTGAAAATATTATTATTTTTATTATTGTTCCAATGATTCCATTATTCCAAAGATTTATTCAAGGGGTCTACTGTGCGGGAATTTAAGGAAATCCGGGAATTGTCCGGGAATTTCTTGAACAAAATTTAGTAGACACCCTGTAATTATTCCTCCATTCTTCAGTAGTTTGATGTCCCATTAGTTTTATAACAAGTGATTATTTTCTCATTGATTGTATTTAGTAAATCATATAAAACTGGTTTCTATATTCGCGGCAAAGTCGTTAAAATCCTGTTGCAATGGAACTTGCAGTCATCTGATAGGCAAGAACGTTGTTCAACACCTGTTTACACGCGGCAGGTACTTGGTGCGGGTAAGAGGCATAGGTGCAAGAGCGCGCTGAGATTATCGGGTATTACGGTATGTAAAGCTTGTGCAGGACCGTAAAGCCACGTGGAGAACTTTATGGTAGCTCGGGGCATTACTTGTCGCGATAATCCCTCTCCGATTATGCCTCACGTTACTGCGTGCACTAAAACACTTTTTAAATCTACGACTTTTAGTGTCTCAACTTTATTCATGATAGAGCCAGTCGACCTATTAATTTCTTCTCAATGTAGAAAAGATGTCTCTCTTATCTTATTCTTATTCGGAATAGTTTACAAATGAGAGCCTCTGCTGGATGATGCGACTGCGTTGACGTTTAGGGCGCTAAATAATAAAATTATCGTGATGCTGCGTGATGACTGGGAACGGAGATAAAATGCTTAGTCGTAGCCTCCTCTTACGAAGAGGGTGGACGGAAGGTGGAACGTAGAAAGGAAAGAACGAGGAAAAGAGAGTCAGCCAACCTACAACGAGAGTCCAAACAGGCTGCTGCTAGCTTGCCAGGCCAACTCCCATAATCTGATTCAAGTCTCTCGATGGCTAATAAGCAACGTCTCTGCATTCCGTTCTCATCTTCTCAGCTCTTACGCGTGCCGTTACTACATATACTTGATACGATACTTTCACATCTTTTGAAGCTTTCATTGCTTCTTTACAATTATTACAATCTATTCTTTACAATCTATTTCTCTCACACTATTTCACTTAGGCCTGGTTCAATTAGGTAATTACGTGGACACCTCGACTGATTAAATTCATCTAGACTATAGGGTAACTTGAATGCTTGAAAAACATTGACAGTAAAAGAGCTTGTGGCTCAAGATACTGAACCTAATTTCAGTGTAATTAATTTGAGTCTGTTGAGTAGATTTCCTGTTGGGTTGAAAGAAACAGCAAATAATTGTCTCGGAATTCATTTCTTCACCTTTGAAAGAAACTTTATCCTTCGAATAATTGTCAAATTCTGCGAACAGAACTTCAAATTTAGGAGACAAGCAAAGAATAAACTGGTAAAAAAAAAGGGGGAAAAGGTGGACAATAGATTGGGGTGTCCCCAAAGATTCGGCAAGTAAATAATGCTGAGACATTTTCATTACTTAAGACGAAGAAATTGTGATGGCGAAATATGCCGATATTATTTATGCGGAGAAAAAGCAGTAGTCGCGGAACACCTGAAAAGAATGTGTGGGCGTTTCTTGCAACATCTTCACCGTTGTTCTCATTGAAAATGTGTTAAAGATCAAAAGCAGAGCTACTGCAAAGGAGAAAGGTTAACACTTGAGTCTTTGAGAAGCTCTGCAGTTGTACTCGACCTCGCGAAGAATTCAACGAAAATAGCCTGATTGTAAAATATTCAAATTAATATCAATAATGAACGTCTACATTGTTGGAATTTCATAATAATCTCTGAAACGTGTTTACGCTCACCTTCTGCTTTATATATTCGTACATATGGTTTCTTTTACATATTTTTTATATCCAGGTGGAGGCACTTCATCCAGACATTTTGTTCAGATTTCGAAAAGTTACAAGTGAAGACTGTTTCGTCACGATAAATGAGAATTTATCGGTAATTTGCATTTAAAAGAGCCGTACATCTGTTCGTTGGCCCTCGCTTAATAAGCCAACTCGTATTGTTATTTGTATATGAAATTTTCAAATTACGTTAGTAAATTTTCAGATATGACAGTTTAATCGATATTTCCTTCGAAATTTGAATTTCAAAACTCGGGCAATTGAGGTCAATCTTTATTTGAGGCAACATTGTACTTTCAATTAAAAATATTCAAATTATTAAGAGTATCAAGGCTTATAAACTACATTTTTCGAAGAAGATATATTTAATACTAGAAGCGGTTAGCGGATACTTAATATTATGGAATTCACTTTTAAGGAAATTTTTACGGCAACGAAGACGCTTCCGTTGCAGACTGAAAATGTATCTGCACATAAAGCAAGGACGTTATGCTATTTGTTTTGAAATCCGAAGAGCTCTTTTTACTATCTGACGTGAACTTTTTGTCAGAAAGTTTCTCGGATATTCGTGCATATAAAAAGTGAAAAAGAAAAAGCAATTAGCCCTCGAATGCTCATGACTGCATCTGATTCTGAGTGAAATTCAACGCTGCACGGAAACTTTCGACGTCAGTCGTTCCTGTAGGAAAAGGTCGAGAACGCGGTCAGAGGCGGCGAGGTGGAAAGGACAAGATATTCCGCTCTGTGGAGACTCCCGACATCCCCAGGGAACCTTTTATGGTTCCTATAAAAATAGATCACTGGCAATCAATATCTTACTTTTTAGCGCACTTTTTACCACACATTTTACGGTTTCCATAAAAAGAAGTGGTGTAGAATCGATTCTATAAAAGCTTTCACATTTAACTCATACTAAAATCATACTAATTATGAGGTCTGGCTTTACTGATCACAAATCCAGGTGTTTTCAAAAGATCATGTTCAAGGAAGTTAGGTTCAGAATTAAAATTTATATTCTGTATCAAATCTGTATCGGATCTGGTGTAGATCTCGGAAAACTGAAAACCGATTCCCTCCGTTCGTGTACATAGTGCTGTTTTACGGCCCGATCTTAGGCCGATAGTATTTCTGGGCAAACGACCTATTACTCGCTTTACTATGAATCGTGAGTAGCTTATGGTCGTGGGTGATTCTCGTAAATCAGTAGAGCCATGGGGACGAGTCCGAGAGACCTGGCGCACATAAATTACATGTTAGCGTCTCAATTCAATTTTATTAGTGTACTATTTACGTTATTCGAATCTATCTTCTTTCAGTGGTCCATCGCCCAAGTAGTATAATAAAGTGAAAGAAGCTTCACGACTAAAGTGATGACTTTGAGTTAACGATCTTCTCAGGCCTCACAAATCTCGCGTTGCCTTTTTTTTTTTGCACAAAATTAACGAAAGAAGTGAAGACAGGAGAAATTTCTCGCCGCAGATGAATGTCTTGATGGAATTCAAAGCTTGTAAAGGTGACAGAAACAAATAGAGGCTTGTCCACTTAAAGCGTATTAATTAAAAGAAACGTTGACAACGTTCCAATAACATCTAGTTAGTGCTAAGAGTCTAAAGCTTGTTCCGTATCAGTGATTCTCATATTCTACCGATAACTGACGTTTTGCGATATTCATTCTTGTATGAGTATAAAACTATGCACTTTGGCATACCGTAAGGAGACGTTAACACCTCGTTTAACGAGGCTGCCTTTACGGCAACGTTATTTACTTCGATTTTTCGCGCTCGTTTAAATAATGTCCAAACGAAATGGTCGGACAATTAAGTTGGGCTGTCAACGCGAGATACAATCTTGGTTTCTCCCTCGTAAATGCCTTGGGCATCGTATAAGCGACTCTGACATCAAACGAAAGATGGAGACTCATCGATTTGCTTTACGGGCTATTTTGCCAAACTTGGCGAGTTGTCGCTCTCATCACCATTATCATCACTACTGCCAGACATCGTTGCTTGCGTCTTTCCCTTCCGATTTATTTGTGACCGAATTCACTAATTACCCAGATAGCTGAAGTACTCAGACATCCGCGCAGCTGATCTGATGCTGCTGAACAACTTTCGTTTTTGAAGTTTCGTTCAACATCAAAACAAATTTCAAGTGTCGTTCTTAAATATATACAGTAGACGTTTTTTCTTGGTCCAAAGTGTGGTGCGCACAGGACACACGTCGAACAACGTGCACAACCAGAACCATGATCAGCAGCATCTGGTTTACAATCAGGAGGACGAGAAGTGTGCTCGCTGTGGCAGAGCCTGATAAGATCGGCAAAGTGCAAACCGGTATAACTACCACAAGGATTCGCGAACCGAACCAAAAAAATACATCAAGACTAGCTTGCGTATGAGCTACTATGATCCTCTTTTGACGTTGATACTCCCGTTCATCATATTACCAAAAAAAAACTGCTTACTTTAGTCCTCTGGTTGGGATCAGTTTACCCACTGTCTAACAGTTTTCTGAAATAATGGAAATGCAGAGGCCAGTTTCAAATCATTGTTTGAAGTACAAACACAGAAATCTGACGGTGGTTTTAAATTATAGAAGATATCATCTACTTTAATATTACTTTCATATTTTTAAACAAGAGGCTGTCAGAGTTTTGAATGCGAAGATAGCAATACGAAATCGAGGGGTTGATAGCCGTTGTGGTCGCAGTAAGTTGATAAGATCTTTAATAACGTTCTTGGATGATAATTTGCTATACATCCCTTTGCAAATCAATGTTAATGACAGTAACGTAATTTTATTACCATCATTTAGTAATAGAATCAGCTACATTAAATCGAATAAGAAATTGGGTAGGTTTTGAAGCTTCTAGATAGGACTGATATTCTGGACAATTTTTTAATTGAACACATTCTTCAAAGTACAGCAGTACATCTCTGGCAATAATAATGAAGAACAGAACTCATCGTGCATACATCAATGTCGTAGATGGTTTTATTTTGCCTTTGGAATCCCCCGACCTTTTCTTGTTGATGATCTGCTCTTCTTGAGTATTCAAAGTTGGGAGGAGGAGTGCAATGATCGATTTCTCAACAACTGGGGTCAGAATGTCTTGAACTCTAACCATTTCGTTTTTATATTATCATCTCGAATAACAGGAAGACTCAGGTAGAGTCGCTTGGAAATTGTCGACACTTGAAAAGTCTTAAAGCATAATCCAACTTTCTTCAAACACCTTTATTGTAAAATGGTACCAAACTCTGCTATCATAAATTTCATCGTTTTATTCTGGTCTCGTTGCTTCCACGAGATTCTTGTTATCCTTGCCAGAGTACCGAAGTCGAAGGAGAACATCAAATGTCCTAAAGAAAGAATTGTTTCTGGAGGTCGATTCTTGCGCCAATCATTTAAGGTGGAAAAAAACAAAGTGTAGATTTTGCAGAATACACGGACGAATAAAATGAGCCAGTGAGTCAAAGGAAAAGAGAATTTTAAAAAACAATAAAAAGTGGGAGGGCTGAACGTTTACGAAGCTGTTTCGCGCATTTGTCGCGAGGATTTCTGTCGATTGGAATGTACGATAGGCAGACAAACTGGTCACATGCGAAGAGCCTGTGGAGTCCTTCGAGATTGTATAGAGTGCATTTGTTTCTCCGTACATAAAATTAAAAAAAAAAGACAATTTCTTGACGTTACATATATTAATTTCGTATCAAATAAAATCTTGAGAATTCTGAACTGATATATATTTAAGGAAATTTTATATACGAATTTGCGCAACACCTTTGAGACGCGAAGATTTACGTGATTGTTGTGATTTTATTTTCGAGATTTTTTTCTTAATTCTGGTACCAATCAAGACCTACCGACCTCATCATATTCTTAGCAAGAATACGTCGAGATCGTTCCACAACTTGAAATTTAAGACAACATAATGAGTACGCCTTAAGTCTCGCCACGCATTTTTTCTTAATTTCTCATTGCCACTAAAAATTATATTATGAATATAATTTTGTTGAAGATAACACAATAGATTTGAAAACGTGAAATTTAATGTGATTTTATAACTATCTTCTGAAGAAAAAGGGGATGTTAGATTATATATGCACAAACCATTCTCGTTTTCAGTTACATCAAAATGTCTTGGCTTTTAATGAAGGAAAGTACCACGGTGATGAGTTGTGTGGATGAAAGACGTGCGAGAATTTCGAGTACGGCAAGCATAGAGGTCTTCACGTGTCTAGTTTATCAGAGGAGAGACCAACAATCTTTCACAAGCTGCGAAATTTAATTGGAATCAACAAGAGGGAAAGGGGAGAAGAGTCGTGAGACAGGAATGGGTGGAGAGATGTAGAAATAAAAAGCAATACCGCTGCCACCCACGAAACGTGGATATAAGTCTGATGATGCGTCTGCTCGCGTGGCTCGCAAGACTTTCAAGCAGTGGCTCAACTGGCTCAAGACTAAGGAGTAGAGTTCAGGCCCCCTAGCGACATCCTTGACAGGCGGCTCTTTTGCAGCACTTCCGAAATTAGAAATTAAATCTCAGCTTCATAATTTCGTGGGAGTTTTATGCTTCAATCTCAGCTGAATTTAAATTCAGCAGCTCTTTTTTCATTTCAAAGAAGCTAACAAGCAACAATCCTCCAGATCTTGTGCACTTATTTCCTTTAATATCAGATCTTATCTTATAGGATAAGATTTTATTTTATAAAAAAAATTGGAACAATATTTGGTTTCATTTACGTGTAAATTAAATGTGACGAATATGGTCTTGAGTTTGTTATATGAATTTGTGAGTCCGTTACATGAAGACAAATCATGAATATCAGTGTGGCATTCGTCCAGAGAAGATCTTGACCTCTCTTCAATTGAGACGACCATGCAGCTAAGCAGGGTCAATACTTGTCAGCACTCAAGCGGCATCGATCTCAATCGGTGTTAAATCGGCAGTATCAGCGATCGTGTGTTCAAATTACAGGCCGCTGCCTGAACGAGAGTGACTCGGGACAATGGTACCCATCACCTGATCGTGCCTTCAGAAATCCTCCCACTCATTAGGTCGTAATCGCTCCATACTCATTTTATACACGTAGTTTCTTAATTGGTTCCTGTTGAATTAATGTATCTCAATACGTGGTTATTCAATCAATGATTGTCTCCTATCTTGAAGAAAAAGATGGAAAATACTGTATCCTAATGATCTGAATCTCTACTCCTTTTTTTCATCTATTTATATCAGACTCTTTAATAGTTCTTGTTTAATTTTGAAACCTTCTAAGGCCAGACCAATTCATCCCATTCTAAGGTTAATATTCAACCGCAAGATATATATGTATACAGCATTATTTATGACCTATACTAACAGCCTTTAGAATCACATGAGTGAAATGAAGTGTTTGGAATATGGCTCTTTCACCACTGGAATTTCCAACAGCGAAGAGACATCCTGGAAGTATTCTTTTTCCTCCCTTCCTCATTCTGAGGGTGGCTAGAGGACTCTCCCAGAGCATAAAATATCTGTCAGTTGAGTCGTAAAAAGAGCTCTTCTTCGCGGTATTGCACGCAGAGAAACGAACGAGAAAGAAGACGGAGGATGGACGTCTTTAAATTCTCTCAGAGAGCTACGATAGACGTTGTTGCGTTCGTGCAAACGAGTAGAGCGGTTCATAAAGGCAATTTTTATGACGATATCGCAAACACTTCTAGTAGTATGGCAGGAAATGAAGGAAAAAACACCTCGAAGGCAAAAAGAACCGATGTGGAGGAAAAAAGTGTAAAGAGAGAATGTAAAAAATGTCAAGTTAGTGATATATACCTTAGGGGCAACTGAGTACCCCGGGGGCTGATCCGCTCCACAGGACCCCTGCTATACGCCATCGTAAACCCCCATAAAATTATACCGCAATGATCGGTTGATGCCTCCATTACGACTTGTGGAGGTTATTACATTTCAACTCGATTTGTTACACTTTCTCAACCCTCAATTCTCATCTTAATCCACTTCCTGATCCAATATTATTTGAGTCGCTTACTCAAGTGGTAATCCATATATTACGTAACGTTTTTAAGAGGGAGGGAGGATTCTAGAGGACCTGTTATGTCCTGTTACGATGGGGGAATTTTGAGAAATGCTATGTAACATTCTTGCGTCAAAAAAGGCGCTACGAAATAAATGGACGAATTCCATAAGCCAAGGGCTCAATGAGCCTATAGAATTTTTTGTTCTTTGAAACGCCACCACATACTTGATTTATTTCATGCATAATTTTAAGTGAAATCAGTGCCGGGTAAAACAGCTGTTTGAAGGTGAGAACTTGGAAGACATTAAAAGTGAGAGAGAGTTTCTGAATATCAGAGCCTATTAAGGTCCACTCTTGCCCTTCTGGTCGATTATTTCGCGCGAAACTGCTGCGTGGCCCAGCTTTAGACGTCGTAATTACCACAACTTAATCCGCGATTTAATAGAGACGTTGGCGGCGGTGCATTACCTGACTTTGGTGAAACCGCCGCGAATATCGTCCTAATTACTATATAAAATGCTGAAACGTGTCGGTTATATGCCTGAGTAATAAGAGGAGTACCATCAACGGGCCTCAACTCTTTGGCGCCTTTAACGACCACCTGGAAGTGGTCCCTGAACCCCACCTTTTAACCAATCTTGGCAAAGTGCTCCAGGATACGATATGTGGCACAGTAACGAGAAAGGTATGTTCTCACATATCTTTCTTGATCATTTATTCCATTTATTATGGTATTTACAGCAATTTAAAAAAAATAGGGGAAATTGGGGAACCAATCATGGAAACAATCCTTGGATTAGTTCACTTGTAAGAGGTATTAACCGAATTAGCCAGGATGATTGAATTTATAATCAATATGAGAGAATGGAAAATGATAAAAGGTGATGGTAAAGAGAATAGGCAGAGAGAGAAAGAGAGAGAAAATTTGAACAGAGTGTGGCTTCGTCCTCTTCGAGGAAGACAGGCGCGGCGCGGCGGCTCTTCTTAGCAAAGTCATAACTAACAAAACTGAGCAGAGAGCCTCCTTTTTCTTCTTCGGCCAGTACTTTCGTTGAGGCCGGTCTGATCGTGCAAAGGTTGTAAACATTTTGGCACCGCGATACAAGAACAATAATTTAGTGGGCGCGCACCGTCATACGAGCCCCTTTAGCAGTCTACGAGCACGCTGCATGATATCGACTTGTCGATTTTTGCGAAAAGGCGCTGTAAGCTTCTCGAGGTTGTTCACCAGTCGATTCTCACGGGGGGATGCCACGTCTCGTAGCGGAGAAAATGGTTAATGTTCTCGAAAATTAACATAATACCGCACTGAGAAAAAGAGGGATAACGTTGCGCACCCTTACCGCTCATAATTTATCTTGCTCGTAGAAAAAAAGTGCTACTGAAGAACTGAACCTCATCAGCTCACCCAAAGTAGGCGACATGCTAAATCTTTCATAATTTGTGATGATAGCTAATAATTTTTATATTTTCTCGTTTAAGATTTAATATTTCTCACGATAATACCACTTGGTCTAAATAAGTATGCCAATGAGATTCTGAAGGAACATGAAGAGCATCCGTCGTAAATTACACATCCTTTGAGAAGCTCGCAAATTTTAAAGGGCCGCTGTTTTACGCGACGTAAAAAATATCAAGTCGTTTAAAAAAAACAGATGCATAAGAAACAGAAATCTGCCTTTCAGTAGTTATACGTGTAGGTAACTTGTCGACCGCGGCCAGAAGTTCGCAAGTAAATTAAATAAATTAGCAAACCGCAAAAGCTGATTCAATTTTTCTTTTGAAAAGTAAAGTGAGGATGATCGTATTCCTCCATCGTGTCATGGGCACCTTAATTTGTGATGAGGTGACGTTAAAGGTCGGCTCATCAAATTTTGAAATCATAAAAGAATGAAATAAACCTTGTGTTACATGAGCTGAGAATTAATTGTGACTCTTGGAAGACTCCAAGATAAAAACATTTAAAGTAAATAAATCTGTCTCTCAAATGGCTTCCTCTTTCTCAGAGTTGGAATTTTTCAACGCTATATTAACTTGAAATGTAATTTTTGATCGTTGTACAAGTCTATAAAGGAAGACTCGATAATAAAGATGATTTTCACTGTATCTGAGACTTGACAATTCCATCAATTTCCTCACGAGAAAGACGAGAAGATCCTTGAAAAATCAAATGACAAGCGAGAAATTATTAAGGGTTTCTCACTCGGGGAATTCTGTTATTAAATTTGATTATTCCCCGCCGACAAATGATTTGTTATTAATTGGTGGTAGTGTCGGCAGGAACGGGTTCCCTGCGTTAGCCAAGAACCACGAAATAAACAGAAAGCAAGATGGAGAGATGGTAGGAAACAAGGAAAGAAAGAAACGAAGGGAAAAAGAAAGAACATCCGAGATGGACGCGAACAGGCAGTCGGGTATCTCCACATATGCGTGACCCGTCCGAAACTCAAAACGTTATAAGACCCCGTACGGACTAGCGCCGCATTATTATTTTTAAGAGAGGTTGGATTGAATTTTTATAGGGTTCTTGGCATACGTTTAACGGACCAGTGGTGCTCAGTAATGGCCTACTTGTACGAAAAATCTTTGATTTTTATGCGAATTTTAATAAGGCTGTATGTCGTTTGAACACCTCCGTGTAGAGTATCTCATAACGATGAGAAACTTACCAGTCTTGCATATATTTTGACTTACAAATGCCTAAGGTAGTGAAATACGTATACGACACAAGTAATAATAATAAAGAGAGTACCGCCAAAAATGGGCACCCCAAAGCAGTACGGTGGATCGTTTTCGCATAATAGCCCCTGCTTTCTTCCTGGGTCGAAGGGTGTTAACATCTTGACAAAGAGAGTTTGCCCAACCCTCTGCTTTTTCCTGCTTCTTCTTTTGATCTCACTGGAATAAGTATTGCGGCAAATTCGAATGATGTTATTCAATTGAATTCCTTGAAAAACATTCAAGGGCGTGATGGGGGAAACCATAATGTACGCTCATTCATTACTTTCCATCTAATAAAAGAAACAGGAGTTTTCTTCATAAAAGAAATTCTAGTTTATTATAGTTAGTTATACCTTCGTATTTCCTTCATAAATCTTTTATGTTATTTGTCAGCTTCTAAAGAAGGTTAAAGGGTAGAACTCTAACAAGAGAGCTCAATGGTAAAGTCAATCTAAGTCTCTATAGCTAATTGTGACAAACGATATAAAGTCTCAAATTCTCATTCCCTGATATCACAATTGTGTGAGTTACTTGTTCTATGCTTTAACGCTTTCAAGTATTTTATTACAAGCCAATCATTTGACGGTATAATACTGTAGGCATCACTCTAACTCGTCTTCCACGTTGAAAAGACACTATACCAAACCACATCTAAGTGGCCCGCTCCTTCGCTCCAGGAGAGCGCCTGCAATAATTTCTTTGGAATGCGCGATTGATTTAAACGCCGTGAAACACCGCCAGTGAGGATCATAAATAGAAAAAGAAACTCACATATATGTATAGAAGTTAGCGTGTAACTTACGATTGAAACAGGCAATGCAATTCTTTTCCAAACTGTGAGAAGACGCATCTTTGGTGCGTTTACTAAATACATCTTTGATTTACTAAAAATTATTATGTAACATCGTCCAATAGTAGAATAATTGAATATTGTTTATAAAGATGCAGAAGGTCTACCTTAAAGAAAACACATGGTCATCACTTGACCTGTGGAGACCTTTAAGTGCTGGTTTAAGTATTAGCGGCCGAGCTTGAGAGGGCAGTAATTTTCTCGTGAGATATTTACCTGAGGCTGAAGGTAACCATATTCGGAGACACTCAATCAACATTAAATCATTATATACCGCTGAATATTGGCAAGTATATTACAAGCGTTTCGTGCACGGTTAGCGCCGAGCATACACGAGCTCTGGGTGCGATAATTTTGAGCATAGTTGGCACTTGGCACAATGCTTGCCCGCGAAAGAGAGACCGCGAATGAGAATGCGACAGAGCGACGAGAGTCTCGTTTGACTTCCTCCTTTCCGATAATTAAATCCCGACAAGGTGGATTCTCCTATTCTAAATGAACTCTTGAAACTCTGCCATGTGGCGCCTCCTTTCAAGAAGGAGATGGATGAGAGGGAAATCGAGTGGGTCGAAGAGGAAACGCTCTGGAATTTCCGATGCTCACCGACCCTGTTTCTTTCATCGTTACAGACTTGGTGTCAAATGCATCGATCAAACCTGCACAACGAGGGAATAGAAGTAAGCTCTTTTCTGAAT
>JAUEJJ010000042.1:14197197-14210923 GCA_032164275.1 Synergus coniferae | reverse complement strand
AATGCTTTTTCTATCAAAAGTACATACAATTATTCAAATTGTACAGGCGAAGGAGAAGCTATGTATGAGTTTCGTTTGACCAAGTGAAAAGGATTATGAATCTCGTGTCCAAGTTCAGTGGCGCATTCAGTAATCTTGCGTTCGATTCTATGACGAACAAAGGTGGATTTTCGCACTCGCGAATTGCAGACTGCATAGAGAACTGCCAGACCAGAAACAATTAAGCTCTTTGCTATCTTGCGCGACCATGCCGACCTGCTCCTAGTGGTTCTCAAACTACAGACTAAATGATTTCCATTCGATTTTATTTATCCTCCATTAGACAATGATGACAATTTTCAGCTGATTGGGAGATAGACTTGCTGCGTATTTATGAGATTCAATCACGTCAATCGTATACTTATACGCGTGTATACCTTTACGTGAAATCCTGTAAAACCTTTCAACCCCGTCTATAGCTTCTGTTGCAAAAGTATATTCTTGAAAGCATAGCGACCATCGCCATGTCCGGAACCACGAAGGAACCAGGTCAAAGGGTTGCATTAGACTCGATGGAGGAGGGCAAATAAATAAAGAGGGGTAAAGTGACACGAGTGGACAGATCGATTAGTGCTTCACAAGAGACCGGACCAACGGTCATCGATCATTCAAGTATAATATGTTCAAAGACATTTTTGCTCGATATATAAGATTTTCATAAAGCGAAATAAAACAGTAATCGTTAATGCCATTTATGGTTAAAAACAACTGTTTTTATACCCTCAACCCCCTTCTACCATATTTGCTGTAAATCTTGACCGATTCGTTTTCTATTATAGTTTCCTTAGTCATGTCCCTTGACATGTCCAATTTTCCAACTACATCTGTGATTATGCCTATATCTTTTATTTTGGGTTGGAACTTTAAACTTTAAACCAATCCTTTAAGATAGTTAAGACTATCAATTTATTCCCATACTCGAACTAAGAGGAGAAGGTGTCACATCCCATTTCTTTAATTTTATTAATGATAAATTAGGTACGAAAAAATCTTGATTTGTTTACTTCATTGTTTATCGCACCATTGGAATAAGATTTTTCACATCTTGCGCAATATTGCACTTAACATTTACAATAATAATATAAGGTAATTTATTTTAATTTATTCCTGATGGGTGTTTTGATGAAAGCTTCTTGATCTCCGAGTTTTCTTTTTACTGGTTCATAATCTGGAGATTATCTCCACGAATTCGGGATCAGGGAAGTTGTGGTTGGCGGCAATGGGCTGTTTGCGTCAGGATCGTTCAAAGTTTCTTTGAGATCTCTCACAAGCGACTGAACTTGGTCCAATCACGTGTCCAGAATACGGCGAGTGGCGCGTGGCAGCTTGGGCCTCAGGCTCTGGCAAACCTCGCGTGCCACAAATTGCTTTGGCTTACCGACTACGAGTCAGCGTTGTGCACCGCGAACCATTCACACACTTACTTACGCTCTTTTTTACTTTTATGTCCTATTGCTCACTTAATTACTGGATTTTGCCCTGACTTGAGTTCAGTGGCGCAACAATCCTTTGTATCCCTCACTTCCTGCACAAGAAATGTCTTATTTCCTTTGATTCTTCTGAAAACCTGAAACCTGCAAGAATCTAGCATTTTTTTATTTTTACAAGAACTGCATCAATATTTATTTAACGACTTTTCACAATATCAGAATATAAAAAATGCAACAAAAAACAATTAGGCCCGTTTAATGCAATCTCTAAAATTTGAGATTTTCAATATTTTACCTAAAAATCGGATTAAGTATATTTTTGACAGCAGTGAAACATTGATATGCAAATATTCGAGAAGTTTAAAGTTTTAAGCGATCTCCTGCGGTCAAAATGGCTCTAAAGATATTTCTTTTATACCAGACCTCATAACCAATGATTTCTGTTTCTGACTTTCCAAGATGAAACCGATAAGTGGCACGGGTGTTTTTTTTACAATCAATAATGTACTATGTTCACAAACAGAAACGTGACTGCGAATGGGTTAAATTATAATAGATTAAAATAGGTCAGTCGACTCAGCGCCGCCAACAAGTAGAAATGAAGAAGGTCATATTATACTTATTTGTTATTTATTTTTACTGAAAATATGTTGGTCACATGGAATTGTTATAGGGGCTTATCGTCCGATTACCGAAGTTAAGAATTGAACCATACAGCGTGTAGAAATAGTAATTTATTAAGTAATAATTTCTTTTAATCAATAAATCACCTGCATGAAAATTACCCCTATGCAAAAAGGTCTTACAACTCTAATTTGTTTAAAAGTGTTAAATTTGAAAGGAGTTGCATTTCCCATTTAGAGACAGTTTTAACGATCATCTGCTCTTGAAATTATTCAATATTCGATAGAAAAAAAAGTTAATTTTTGTAACATTCGCGGAATTGAAGTATATTAAAAAAATGGGGAGGAGTTTTAAAAACCTTCTGTTTATAGAGTTGCCGATCATGGAGGTCCTTTATAGAGGGCTGGTCAGTATTAGTCACAAGTGCTTGCCGCTGGTAGCCTAATGAGCAGGCCAATCTTGAAGCTCTCTTATTACCCCACAGCGAAATGTACGTAGAGGCATATATGTCGAAAAAGGAATGGAAACCCGTCTGGCCTTTCGCCTAAATTAGGCAATTTACGCCGAGGGCGCAGAAGTACGCGCGCCAGAGTGGCGCTGCAGGATTTGTATTTAGCCAGCTCTTTTTTATTAGTTTAGAAGAGAGCGGGTTATTAGTCGCGTCTCGAGAAAACCCGAGGGGACCAAATGACGCGAGCCGCGTAGCACGCTACCACCATTTTTTTTCCTATAGCGTCAATCGATTTGGTAGCGGCAACTTTTTTCAGGAACACATAAATTCGTGGTGGTCCCTTGTTAGCGGGGTAATGGTAAACTCGATCCTTTTCTCTTTTCATCTTTCCTGTTTTCCGTCTTCCCTTTCTTTTCTCACGGTATCTTCCCACTTGTACCCACCCATCGGGCCAATTGTTTCCAGAATTTCCAACCGGGTTGTGAGTTATTTTACGCGAAATGGGAGGTGTTTCCCAGCTTACTGGGAGGTCCGACCAGTTGCTTTTGCGCAAACCGAAGAAATGTTAAATTCAGAGTCAGGAATAAAGAGAAATAGAGATTGCTGATTTGCGTATTAAGTTGTTTTGTTCTTCCTCTTTTCAATTTTTCAATTAATTCTAATGTTGATGATTAAATATGAATCGCGGGTACAATATATGATTGTTCATCAATTGGAAGAATTTGTCATGATGTGTACCAAACAGCTGATGAAGTTATATTTTACTTCTTCGACCGATACAATTGAGTCTTCGAAAAGAAAGTTTTGTAAGACCTCGACTTGACCATAAATCAGTCAAGTTGCAAAATGTCGGAGAAGAATCATGCGTACTGAAGGATTCGTTTTATTCTGTTTCTGTGCACATGTTCGCTTACGATAGTCGTACATACCTACCTATTACAGAACCATCTCATAAATTCGAGATCGCAATGAATAGTAATCATAGCCTGTGTGCATTAATACCTACCAAACATTTATTGGCAATGAACGCTTGAGATGATGAATTGAGCGAAAGTTAAGTAACGATACTTGTTTATTGATTTTCTTCTATAGAGTCAGTTGTTCTCTTGTTCATTACAGGATGTCGAAACACGTAAAGAGAAGATTAGCTTTAATTGGCAGCACATCTTTGCCAATTCGTGCACCAGCTGAATAAATGACGCTATTGTACTACACCATTGAAAGTAGAGTTATAGGTAGTATATTTTTAAGATTATGTTACTGGGCGTTAAACGGTGGTCGATTTAATCAGCTTATGGGCACAAAATCTTTGACGTTCTCTTTACAACTCAATTGTGTTGCTGAATTCCAAAGATATTCAACAATCAGTGTTTGTTAGGGACTTAGCGTTATTGGCTCAAATTCTTGTTGAATCTGAGGCCATTTACTGCAAATTATTGGTGGATGCTACCTACTCGCGTACGTTTAACTTTAACTCTTTTGGAGCTGGCTCAAGCGGTTGCTTTTGACAGGGTAACGGATTTTCTTTCATGACAATGATGTTTAGGAAAGAGTGACAACACCTCTTCCAGCATTAGACTATTGTGGTTCAGACCGCGAGGCGGATTATCCTCCTGGTAAGGTCGCCATTTCGACAACAAACGCCACGGTCTACGGAAATACTGCACACTTGCTTGAATAGTCATTTGGTCCGAGCATTGAACCTAATTCGAGCCCCTCTTCTTGCGAGAGGTGAGGCCATCAAAGAGAGCGAAAGTGAACGAGAAGCAGCGAATGCATCACAATGCACCGCATGCTGAGCGGAAGGATGCAACTGCTTCACAGGGAGTCTTATTCTTCCAGGTTTTGATGCTCGAAACGCGTGGAGCGTACTAAACGACCCCTAAAGATGAAGCTCTCTTCTGCTCTGAAGTCTGAAGCGCAGAGCGATACAGCGATCTTGTCATGAGAACAAGGGACGATATACAAGAGGGGAGGGAGACTGAGCAGATGAGGAAATGTTTGAGGAGAGGGAAGCAGCAGACGAAAAATTGCGTTCTTCTATTCAAATTCGTATTAAGAAAAAACAATTTTATGTTTCCATTAGGTTTGAACTTCCAAACTCAGGCTTTATGCTCATTTCTATATTGTATAATTTACAATGACTTGTAATGCTAATTTATGGTTAGTCCATATTAAGCCATAAAATACAGTACACAGTGCCACATGTTTTTTTTCGGCGTACAGTGAACAAGATACCGCGATTTACGTCATACGAAGAAAGATAAACTTGTTCCGAAAACAAGAGGCTGCTTTTGGAAGGGCTTCGACCTCACACGAACGATCATCCATTAGAGGAGATTCGCAATTAGGGAAGAGTCCCGTGTCGCAGACCGGGTCTTTTCGTACTCCAGGCGGGACAAATCGAGGGCCATATCGCATCCTCTCCCTACAATTAAGATATGCTTTACCCAGCGTGAGATCCACGGCACGTTCTGTTCAACCAATCCGATTCGTTCTGCCACAGAAAAGTGTATGTTACTTCAAGATCTTCTTGCTTGCCCCTCTTCCTACTATTTGTGGTTGCTCGTTTCCCCCTCACCTGTCCTTGTTCAACTCGCGTGTCCGAATCACGCCGTTTTACGACCATGGACGCATTTGCATTTTATATTTATCGCGAATGAGGTGTCCACAGATGCGATTCGATCGTGTCTGCTTGCTTATACTTTTTCTTTCTCCCATCCAGTGACGTTGACTCTCTTGCGTTGGCGTCCAGTAAGTCGCAGAAAGGCTGATGGAATTGTAAAATAGAATGAACCAAGGGAAATAGTCAAATAGTTAACTGTCGATGATGAAGAGACTCAAAAAACTAACGGTTTCAGGTACTTTGTACCACGGTAATATCTTTCTCGTGTGGTAAACGGCCCCTTAGAACCTGTCGCGTAAGGATAGCTTTATCCTCCTGAACGCGACTGGCTACTCAAAGAATCAAAGACGCGGAGTGAGTCCTGCTGTGTTTATCTCATCGGTGAGATCTCTATTCGATGATGATTCGAGCAGGCACGTTCATATCAAATAAATTTTATGAATCTACTGCTAGGATAAATAACTTCTAGTTTTTAGTTTTGTAGCAGCTTGAGTCCATTCAAGGTTGCTATGCTATCCATACCCATTCAAAGTCGACGGGACTCTATAACCGTCTCTGGGAACCTATTCGTGACTACCATAACGCAATCATTGGGTTGACAACTTTTCACCGAACGAGACATGCCAGAGATTAGATTAACTATTTTCTTTTGAATTCACTCTCTTTCAGAGAAGTAAATCTGAAAGGATAAATAATATTCGTAAATAATAACTTTTTATGGTAATAAGTAACATTAAAGCTGAAGACTGTATAGTTGGTTAGCGTAAGAAGACTGGACGTCGTCAATGTGTCTCCAAAGTGGATTTTCGTGCAGTGAGTTGCTCGGAAGCGAGGTCTCTGCACCCGGAGCCAATCGATAATCGATAGAACAAAAAGTTGGAATTTGTTTACAGTTTAGTAACCCAAATCAGAGCAGTAGCTCTCCGGTTTTCTCGCTATTTCCAGCACTGGCATCACCACCACCGCCGTCGCTTCCGCCACCTCCATCACATCCACCACCCTCAAACTCCCGATTTTCTCTCTCAGCCTTTCTCTTTTCAACATACACTCTTTTCAGCAGCGATTCCATCCACCAACCCTTCTTCGTTCTATTTTTCCTCTCTCACGCCCTAGTCGGCAGAGACGAGTTTACCCAACTACTATCGCTAGCCTGTTCTGGCATCAATGCATTTGTCAAACGTTGAAACAAATTGGTAGACAGCTCACAAATACTGGGAGGACGAGGTTGCTATTCGCGTGGACTACGTCGTAATGCGACGTAGCTACGTAAACTACCTTTGACTAATGTGTTGTTCATTTCCTGTATACGCCTCATGTACTCCACATTCGATGAATTTTATAACGTGCTCTCTTATTTTCTAGAATCTTGCAATATTTCTTCAGTGTGTGACATTTTAGCTTTATTATTTTGAGTAAATTATTTTGAGTAACGTGGAATAGTTATAATGAAAAGTTTAAACAGTAAACTGTCAAGTAATCTCGTCGATTCATGAATCTTGGTGGTAGCAGAACAGAAATGAGTTTGCTTTTTCTTTGAAAGCTCAACACTTGAAAGGACTTAGTTAAAATAATATACACGGTGGAAAAGAAAAGCAAATATGTCCCTTGCTCCTTGATATCAGCCAATTGAAATCCGACTCGTGTGGTCTGCTTGGTTTCCTTTTCTCACCTTCAATGGGAAGGGAATTAATCCCCATGACCAAACGGTTTTGCCGAAATTTTTCAAAGAAGTGATGACTTCTCAAAGAAGAGTATTATTATTTTTGTAAGAATCTTCCTCCTTCCAAGTGGCAGTCGAGAAGTGTTACCAGGTTCTTGAGAAATGTTTCTCTTAGAATCGTTTCAAAACAAACCTTCTTCTTTCTTTTCATCAAGGACTATAGATCTTCAAATCTCTTTCTTTTCACATAAAGTAAACAATTATTATTAACAGTTCGTCCTAATGTTCTATAATGAATTCTCAACCTATTCTTTCCTTCATTCACATATTTTTGAATGGTGAAAATCGATTTTTAAACAAAACTATTCTAAGCCTGAATGATGTCCGATGAAATGTTTTTTTGTTCTTATTCGTGTGCTTCAGAAATTGCAAAATAATACTTTGTTCTAAACTAGACTTTTGAATCGGCAATCTGCTGACGAAGTTGTAAAAATCAACTTTTGCAGTTGAGCTTTGCAATTCAACTAAGAATACGAGCAAACGCCATTGGCGGATATCAGGCGTTGGATTTTATGACTTATTGACTCTCGTCCGTGTTTACGGCGCCAAGCAGAATGCGGCCACCTTTGCGCGAGCGACACGCGTCCAGCGATAGATCTCTATTTTTTTTTTTTTTTTTTTTTCCTTAGAATGGCTGCTTTGATCTTCAACGATATCAGCGATATCGGAATAATTCTTCAATTCCTTACAACTTGAAATTCTTTGATAGAAACGTCATTCTATCAGATATAGTGGTCTCTGGCACATAAAAAATGTTTTGCAATATTCTGAAAATCTTTTTGAATTACAATTTTAAAATTAGAGTTTCATATTGATAATAGATAAACTTAGACTGTGAACCATAATATTATAAAGAAAATACGAAATGATATCAAAGGTTTATTATCACTGCATGTACATTATACATATTATTATCTTAATGTTAGTTTACTCAACACCTCGATATGACATAGAATGTGGGCTATCGTTACAAAAATATACTCGTTCTTTATTGTATTGAATTATAATACTCAAATCTTTTTCAAGAATTTAAATGATCTTATATTTATGGCACATACATGGCCGTAGAGAATTTGAATATTTCCCCGCAAAACTGATATTTGAGTTTATAGTTAGAATATGTACATATATATTTCTTATTTCAAAATCGTTTTGGAAACGAGTGGAAATAGTTGCCGTTTTATTCCATAGTATTGCGCAATTGCTTTCTTTGAGCGTGTGAGTGTTGAGTGCCTCAATGTTGTCTTACAAATAGCATCGGCATCGGTGATGATCGTGTTGGGCTTTACAATTAACTGATTAAAATACACGATGACCATTTTTCTGAATTTCGAATATAAGATTTAGTGACACAATTCAGAGCATGAAATAATTTTTTTTTATAACTCTTATTTTTTCTGCATGAATGCCTACGTTTGAAGAGCGCGCCCTAGGCCCTTTCACAAACAATCTCGAGGTTTCCGCTTTTGAATTTGAAGACGAGACTTTATGAAAACCTTCGTTCGACTGGTTCACGAGAAACATCGGATGGAGATCTCTCTTTGGCAAATATTGAATCTCGTTGAATCCATGACTTTGTCGTTCACAGCAAAGACTCATGAGGAAGAAAAATAATGTGGGCGAGTCTTTTCGTCGTTTTCGAGGTAGAAACTCTTTGGACGAATGGCGAGTCGGGAAATCTGTATCAGTCGTGGTGCAACGTCCACGGTTTACAAAGAGCGACCGATTCAAGAATGATAGAAGAGGAGAGTGGGATTGAGGTAAAGTTTATCAAATAGCTGAGGGATTAGTTCTTTATTGTCGATATGACGATTGCACGGCTATCTTTGATCGGTAAATACAAAAGCATGCACTTTTCTTTGACAGCAAAAAAGAATGGAATGCCGCGCTCTTGAGCGCCGGAAGCCGCCCGTCTGATTGTGCTTGAGGAAAACCTATTATTACAATGTCACTTAACATTAAAATAAGGGTATCAACATTTTCTATAGTAAGAACATGGTTAGCTTTCTAATTTACATATTTCTAAAACTCATGCAGACATGCTTCTGCACATTCGATGGAGAAACCTCCAAATATCTTGAGTCACACGGGTCCCCCTGTGGGTCATCGAAACTGATCCTCTTAACCGCTTCCGGTTTCTCGTCGAACCCGATGATCACGTGCGGAAGCCCTTCTCAACATTTCTTGCAGATAGATCGGTACTGGAATATATGACGGCTATCCAGAGACACGAACTGGATGCGTGCAAACACTTTCAACCGGACGATGCGACGTGGGACCAGTTGAGGTAAATCTGCGAACAACTCCTTCTTTTTCACCGACCTCTTGCCTCCTTGTGTTTATCTAAGTTCTTGTTTGCACGAAGCATTCCACTGTCGCTCGTATACCAATCGATCTGTTTCAGCTTGCACAGTCTTAAGACTTTTTGACTGCAGTTCCGCCACGTTTTTTGATAATCTCATGAAGAAAAATTGATTTGTGAAGTAATTATTCTAATGGTGACATCACTGATATCTTGTCATCCAAAATGTCATCATTTTTGTCATTAAAAAATATACTGGAAAGACATGCTTGTTGACAAGTGATGATATTCGAATGTTTATAACTAGATCAGAGTCTGTTGATATTAGTCTGTCTTTGAAATCTTGTAAAATCTCGATCAGCGACAATAAGACTCGAGTTATTGACGGTGATTTGTCAGATCAGAGAATGTAAAAAATCAGAGATCAGAGAGATTAGAGAATGTACATTCTACAATAAAAGTGTGCTGCCATTTGTGTTCGAAATGTGTGAGCTGTTGGTGCGAACGGTGGTGTGTCCTCAGATTTGTCACTGTCGCAAGGCGTTGCACCGTGATAATGCTCTAAAGACAGATCGGTCCCAGTTTTCTGTTGCACTGCCGAACACCCTCGTACGTTGTACATGACAAAGCTGGCCCCGATCTTTGGACCGGCCACCTGCTGAAATCGTCCTGGATCCTTCTGTAAGAAGAAATTATTTCATCAGTGATTTGTACACATTTGAATCAAACGTATTATAATTCAATGACACTTAATGGATTCGAGCTCCACTTAAAAACAAGTTCGCGTGCATGCTCGCACTTAAGATTAAAACTTAATGAATTATTGTTTTAATTATTAACTTTTTGGGTCTCAGCGCTTTCATAACGGGTGTAGGTAATTTATTTTTATGAAAAGAAGAGATATGTTTGATATAAGAGTTATAGAAACGTGACAGATATTATAGGCGAGATTATAGGTAAAAGCATAAAAAAGCATAAAAGCATTTACAATGTAACATATGTTAATCACATAGGAGAAGTCATGTTTGTGGCTGTAGAAACAAGACTAGGTATCTTAGTAGCGACCAATCGTCCAGGTAATATGTATTCGCAGACAATAAATAAGCCACGATAACGACAATAACAGGTGATCGAGCTGCAATCTTATCGACTGTACGCAGATGACTCGAATTTATTTTCCAATCAGCGGCAAGCATTTTTCTATTGCAAATCTTATATGTCTTTTTATATTTTTTGCATGTTCATAGCACCTCCGTACTGTTTCCTGTATGCATCTGTTATGAATATGATTATATTACAACTTTCATTTCAACTGTTGGTTATACATAAAATACCACTATTTTACATAAAAGAACCTTTCATTATTCCAAAACTACTTGTATCAATATATGAGAGTAGAATATTTTCATATGTAATCTATATGATTAGATGCATGTAAGAATTCTTAAAAAAATATTCACAATCAATCAGCTTGACCTTGCATTGAGCACCTAAAGTTAAATTACTCGCATCTTGGTTGCAAATTAAAAGGACTTGAAGTATTAATTGTGCCGTAAAGCTCAGGATTCGACTTTGGACATTAAACCTTGTCATTGTCTGAAATCCCTATACTTTATTCTTTTATTACATATCAGATTAAAGAAGGCAGTTTTATTGTAAAATACAAGAGACTTTGTGGTTTGAAGTTTGAATTTATGACATCAAATCCAGTCTATGGTAGTTAAATCGGTGTACTGTGAATAATTGATATAAAATGATTACAAGCTTAAACCATTTTTTTATATTTATACTCAGTGCTCACTCTTATACACGTAACTCAATATTTTCACCTAACTGTATGTATTTGTCGGCATTTAATCAAAGAGTTAATACCTAGATTAATGTGATCAGCAAGTATATCAGTTGTGTGTACACAAATGTAATTGCAGATAATCTTTTATTGTCTATAAATTATTAGCCTCTTCATCTTCTTCAGCAATGCGAAAAAAACTTTTAGGCAAAACGAACCATGTACAGCAGTCCTCGCTTAATAACATGTTTAATCGCAGAAAGATGATCGATACAAGAGGTATTTTAGCGATTAGCAACTAATCCAGTTTGGGCTGATGAATTTGTGACTAACATATACGACAGGTACAAAGTATTATGTCACGTTCTTTTCACGTCGCTTGCGATTAGCCTTATTCATTTACAAAGCGATCGCCGATCTAGCAAAAGACATCAGATCGCAGTTCCTTTGAATATCTCTATCATGAATTATCACTTGGAAGCTGTCAAATTCTTGGTATAGTTCAGGTTAGAAGTGGTTATTTCCGTCCTGGAATATATGGAACCTAATCACACGATGGATAATATTGTTAGTTTCGATGTAATGGTCTAGGCTCTATAGAGTCTACGCATTGCAGGTCTAGGCTCTAGAAACCTGACCAAGATTCAGATATCAGATGACCTTGTTGAGGAATTACGCCGGCCTTTTCGCTGATTAAACTGATTATACTGATAAAATTTCAATCATCAACACCAAGAGAGCATAATTTTATGCGTGAGCAGAATATTCTCCTGGAACACTATATTAACTTCATGATCTCATTTTTAACCACATGAATACAATATTATCAGATTGGAAAGTGCATTTGTTTTGTTGAAATGAGTACACTACGGAAAATGAGGAATGCGATCTCATGATAAAATTCGATCCGGTAGATAGAGACAGTGTCGATTGATATCAAGTATGTTCAATGAATATTATAACTGCGCTTCTCTTTGACATAAGGAATCATATATTGCTGAAAAAAATGCACTAAATTCATCATTAACTCAAAAATATGAAGAAGAAGATGAAGATCAGTATTCCTGATTCTGAAAAAGGAGATCCTGGTTTGACTTTATAGTTAAAACAGTTTTTTTTCATTTCCGTCCAGCTCCGGCGATTCATCAAGGATGCGATTCACGAAGAAGAAAGAATTTGCGACTGGAAATCATGTGGAAATCTCCACAATTTCTGCGAACAGAAAATCTATTCACACATACTCTTTGGTACAAAGAGTAAGGGAGAGTTCAGCACTTATCGAGGCGCCATTCTAACGTGTCTATTACCTGTTGGTAAATATTATCTTCATAAGTTAGAGCGGTTCGTGTAAGATGTGCTTACTGCAAACTGAGCTACGAGCGATACGCATTAGTTGCTGTCGTTGCATCTCGCGGATAGAACGAAACGAGAATGCATTGTGGTCGTGACCACAGCAAAAGATCTTTTCCAGGAATTGTAATTTTCACATATAGAAGCAAAGTCGAATGTTAGCTTTATTATTTATTGATCGTTTAACAAATACAATGATGAATAATGATAATGATGAATCATTTATATCCTTTGTTATACATTTCAATTTTTTTTTGGTATATAAGGTATTTTTATACCCAAGAAAATATCCGAATATTATTAGTTACTTAAAAGTTTTTCCCTTGCGGTGTTGTATATATGAGCGTTATTAAGTCCCCGATGCTTAGAATACTAAGGCATGTAATTCATCTTTACAGTTGTAGTAAATCTAATCGCTTGAGTTAATATTGCAAAAAGTTTGAGCACCTCTGTCAGGCCACACATGCAGTATTATCGTTGTAGAGTGGATCTCTGTCTCGTGTCTCTCGTCTCGCGAGGCGAGATGTTGTTGCAGAGACGCGAATGTTATTGCAGCGGAAAGTTGTGGTGTCACAAAGCTGTGGTGGGTCCAAGTCGCTTCGCGGCATTATTGTCGGTGTGTAGGTCGCTTAAAGGTCTTTTTCGAATCGCCATGGAAATTCAGTCGGCCGTAATAAAGTGACAAGAACCTCGTAACACGTAGTAGCATCTTGGAAATACATTTCTGAGCCATTAGATGCTCGGACCTTGCCGACTCGAAAAACAAGAAAAAACTATAAAAACTGAAACACGTGAGAAATCAGTGTCGCTGACCTTTAGCCCCGTTTGATCGCTGACTCCTCCGACGAGTTCGTTCAAATGTCTGAAATTCAATGGCTTGTAAGAACCCCTTCTTTACCTTGTAACGCATACTATTAGTCGTTGCCGACACTAATTCCCACTTTTCTAAATTTAAATATATACCGCGAGTCAAACACTGTGCAGTCAAAGAAATTCTTGATCGTGATGGTAGGATAAGCTAGGTACACATTTAATTTAGTCGATTATTTCACTAATTTAAATTCAGATGTTGAAATCATTTTGTAAGAAAATTTTCTTCAACTAGAGAACCAACACACGCGCTACGCGCGCGATTATTATTTTTTCCTTTTTAAAACATTCAAATCATTTAAAATCCAATTAGGCTTGTAACAATAATGTATGCGAGATTTTTGGGACATTTTGTTACACTACTTTTTTTAAAGAGGAGTTTCAAGACGTTTTTAGGAATTTTATTGGAATTTCGACGATTTTCAAGTGGATTTTACGAAATTCAACGGATTTTTAGGATTTCTAAAACACTTCGTAGGATTTTAAGAGATTTCAACAGAATTTAAGCGATTTCGAAGATTTTCG
>JAUEJJ010000042.1:14156476-14197097 GCA_032164275.1 Synergus coniferae | reverse complement strand
AGCGATTTCGAAGATTTTCGAGAAATTTCAAGAGATTTCAGAGTTTCTAAGAATTTCAAGGGATTTTTAAGGGATTTTAAATCTTATCGTAAAATTTTCAAGAATTTTAAGAGAAGTCAAAAGGTTTTTACGCTTTTTAAAAGAATTTGTGAAATTTTTGAAGATTTTATGGAATTTTATGAGAGTTCTAATAATTTTGAGGGATTTCAAGATATTTTTCGTCATTCAAAAGCCAATCAGGTTTGCAAAAACAATGAATGCGAGATTTTCGAGATATTTCGTTACATTAAGATAGGAATTTACTTCCGCTTAGAAATGTTGATTATTCCGAAAAGTTACTGTTTTGCTTTTGTTAAGAGAAACATTTTCACCGTGGAGTCGGGCCTTTAATTCGAGATCAGTGATGATCTTAATTTTGAAGAAGTAAATCATTATTTTCTTAGATTGATCAGTACTTATTGATAACTACGAATACACAAGGAATTTTAATAATTTCACATCTTTCTAATCGATTCAATATTCGATTCCTCTGGAATCATGTTTAAATCACGGAAGAGCGGTGAAGCAACATTTCATGTAGATACGTAAATCAATTAGTCGCTTTGAAGAGAGTAAAGTGTAGATTTTATTGCTGCGATGATTGTGGTGATAGCGGCGAACGGGTTATGTATGTTGTAGTTGAAAGACTGTCTTAGGTACCGAATACACAAGATGTCGGCCTGAGCACTTGTCATCGTATTAAAATAATTATTATTGATTTGACTCTTATGATACGATTGACTCAAAGAATTTTTCTCCATACAGTAAACACAAGTTATGCAAAAAAGTAAAAGCGCGATTAATCAGATTAAACATTATTTAATTGGCAAATGATATTGACAAATGTTGTATCACTGGTATCTTTTCCTATGCGCTCTTAAAATAATTAATAGAAGATCGAGACGTTAGATTTTATATGAAGAAAGAGTTATTTTAAAAGCCTGGGAGAAAAATCTGTTGTGAATAAAAATTTGGTGAGGCTCTTCACGCCTTTCGCAAAAATTATTTTAAGCTCCACTCGAAATATTAATGTATTCATCGCTTATATTCCAAGAGGAGGTTTCTTCTTTAATTAAATTCAGTTTCGAGAGGGACAAATGAACATTCGTATTCAATGGCAATGTTTTCATGTAATTGATGTGGCCATTCTAATTTACGTACATACCAATTAGGAATCTTTATAAAGAAGCAGCCGGTAGTTGATTCAGTACTCTGATCATGCACACATTCTGGGTTACTAATTTTAGATCCTTTTAGTTATTGTATACTTACGAAGAATTCTATTATTCTAAATAAATTGTTACAAGTTATTCGACGGTAGTACAATTTCACACTTTGTTTTGATGAAACGTTTTGTCCTCTTTATTTCTTCTCGTGACATTATATTATAGCTTATACCGTTTTTTATTTGAACAGGTGGCCTCCGAACTACCTTTATTGCTATTCCATTTGGCCTCATTAGAAATTTAGATATTCAGTGTTTTATTATATCGGCAGTAAATTTTCAACTTTTGCTTTACAACGAAATCACATGAAATGTTTGAAACTCTTTTGCTAGCAGTGCTGTAACTTTTTCAAAAAACGTTTCAGCACCTTACTAAATTCATCTGTCGAATCCTTTGCCATTCACTCGTGCCGAAGTACAATATAATGATTTAGGGCGCCTTTTTTTCTGTCGACCTTGACAAATCTAGAATAGCTCTTGAGAGACAGCGTGAAATTTTAGTTACAACTTGCAAAGAAATCGCAGACCACACCAAGAGCCATTGGTAGGAATATATTCTGATGAGTCTGACGTTTTCGAGAAAAATGTACATATATTGAGGAACCTTCTGACAGGTTATGATGCAATAAAATGTACCTGCGTATCCTGAAATATTAAGTTTCTATAGTTTGCGGTAACCCTGCAATTAACGATCTCATTGTTATATTTTATTGAACGGGAGAGCCTATATTTGCGGAATTCGTTACAAAGAAAAAAGTTTCCTGAGAGCAGTTTTAAAAAAATAATCATCCCTCAGCTTTTACTTCAGCTTCTTGGACTACTTTGCAGTTGCTAATTAAATAATTATCCTGCCGTGAGACTTGATTTCTAGAAAGTAGTGGAATGCCACTCTTCGACTTTCTAATGAGTACAGTCAATAGAAAAATATCAAGAAATGGAAAATATGAGGATTAAAAAAATATTTTTATTTTTCCAAATTTACTTCTCTCTTTTCAGTGGTGACAAAGAGCAAATATTTAATTTTCTACGTTTGAAACTGTTTATTCTTGTTTCAGACATGTTTCAATCTTTTTAAAAGTTTTTAAATTTTTAAATTACTCTTTTTTTGTTTTCACGATTTAACAGGCGTTATCAGTACTCTCATTAGCAATATCATAATAGAAGTTTAATCAATCGGTTAATGTAGGTACGAAAAACCAATAATACAAATCCCTTTCGATGGCAGAAAAAATAAATTTTGATCGACTTATTTGTTGGTTTGTGCCCCCCCGCCAGGGTATGTTAAGCTCGTCAATTGAATGAGAAGAGTGCGCGAATACCCGCGTGAGTACCTACATGCGTCATGTATTGCGTGTGCGGGAGTTGAGTTACGTCGCGGTGCTGGTGGAGAATGCGTGAGGGCGTAAGAGCAGCTTGCAACCGCAAACTGATTAAATGCGGTCTGGTCCGACATGCATGCGACTTACGAATGCCGCTCGCTGTAAACTACGAGGACAAGAACCGCAACTGGCTGCTGTCTGCTCATTTTGAACAAAGCTTGAGCCAGTTTGTCTCCCAAGTCTTTATTTCTTTTACTTGTATCTCGTAATCACCATTCGGCAATTTCAGATAACTAATTGAAAACTTTAGGCAGCTTTTAAAGAAAATTAGCATAGTTTCTTGATAACGTGTACCATTTTAAATGTTACGGAAAGAGAGCTAGTTGACCTACAGCTTTCTGAGTATACTTTGATTTTTTATTTGAAGGACGAGCCTTTAGAATAGATAAATTCAAAATAGATCCCAGCTAATTACAAAAAGTCTTGTTTTTTTTTAAGTTCGCAATCATTGAGGACATGGTGCTTATCTCAATAATGTCCTTGAATTTTACGAGTCTTTAAACTAGTGTCGTTACAGTTTCGAAAATCGGACCGTTTGATGATCTCCAAACATACAAGGCTATCTCCCGAGATCTGGGGCAGTGGTGTTGAGCTACCTACTCGACGTGTAATATTTTTTCCCAGGACCCGCTAACGTCTCAAGTAGTTAGTTAAACTGTTAACTGTCAGGAAAGCGAAAAAAAGACGGGATGATCGGAAGAATGGGAGACACGCTTAATTATCCAAGGCGACAAGTGTCAGACCTGCACGAGCGGAGGTGGACTTACGAAAGTACCTGCCAAATACCTGCGTCCTAGCAGTATAAATCATTGAATGCACCTTTTGTTCGACCGAACCAAAGCCTTTTTATGGTCATGGTCTTTCAAATTCCTGAAACTCAACTTTGTCTTTTTACAGGAAGCTGTCGACCTTTAGCTCATGAAAATCAAGATCTTACTGTCACAGCAGTCATCTTCATTTATATCTAAATGATAATGGTTAGCAAACCTTTGGAAATTTATGCCTGCAGTGAATAGACTCACATCTTGATTTACGAGAATTTGATTGTGTCCCAATATGAGTTAAGCATATTTTGATGACAAACTGAGGCGGAAATTGTGGTTTGGAAAGACGAATCATCGTCTAAATTAGTTGACATCCTCAAAATAACTATGAGTAATATAGCCCGATCAGTAAAGGAAAAAATATCATATTAGTAAGTTTTCTGAATATATAAAGTGCTCCTAAACGTATGTTCAATAACTACTTGAAGCCTTCCTGCCCTCACGATTTCCTCTCAGCTCAAATTACAAGGTCGGCGATCATCTCCGACGCTTCTGTATGTTCTTCTTCCGACAGTAGAAAAGAAAAGGATCCTCCCCGAACAAAGAGACAATCTGCAGCGAGGAGCCCTTTTACGTCGCTCGTCTTACGCCTTACTTGTATAATCTCTCGAGCCACCGGGCCGCATAATGCGCTACCATTATGCAGACTCTGGATGCTGCGAGTATTACAAGCAATGCTGCCTACTGTGAAAGCAATCGCTAATTATCACGGCATAGGCTCTCTCTGCTGGCTGCGATATCACGAGTGGAATGATTCCTTTATGCTTTTATTAAGCGCATCTCGTTCTCACCCCTTTCCTGACACCATTAACTGTTGGATTTGCAGATCGTAGATTACGCGAATAAACCTCAACACGACTACCTGTTGACAGCTTTGAGATACAGGAATTGACTATGATTCTCTGTTACGCCACAAATTAGACGCATCTCTCATTTTTGAGCATGTAGACGCATAAGGACTCTCGATAGTCGACATTGTTCAGAGGGAACGAATTTAAAGTAGTTTGCTGAGTTGATACGATTGTGTGAAAATTTTATCACACCATCCTTGATTTAACTTGAAGTCACTTAAAATTTTGAAAAGAAACTGCGGCCCTGAAAGGTGTAGGATTCTTTCACGCCAGCACCAACAAACTAAGGAGGAAAACGAATGAATTTATTAAGGTTGAAACTTTTGGCGACAACCTGTTGGAATTTTAACGAAATGGAACGAAGCGTCTCTTAATTACTGGAGAGTTTGAATTCAGCCTACGGGTTCCATGACGAAAACCGTATCATCACTTGTCCTCTCGTTAGAAAGCTATACGGCTCGTCAGGGAAAACTAATTGTCGAACCTCAATAAACAAACATGAGAGAAAGTATGTGGGAAAATATTATTTCAGAGAATTTCATTCTTTTTTTTTATGGATCAACAACACCCTTGGCGCTAAGCGTTTTACGATATTCTTAATTTTTATTATATGACACAATGTAACATTTGGTTATAAAAACGCGCTATCTGGCGATGTTTTATTGGTTTTAAATTAGACGTCGTTATCCACCGAACAAGGATACTGTTATAAACCCGAATAAATTACAACCCCGAAATCTCGTAAAAAACCACTATGATTAAAAGACAGAATTTTTTATTTTCACTTCAAGATTCGCGCAAATGGTTAAACATTGGCGAGAAGAAATTCTTTTGAGTAAATAATAAATTACATTACGTAGGATAATCAAGGGGATATGAGATCACGTCCGACTCTGATGATTTCGGAATTCACTGAAACTGAAACAACAAAAAATATCGATAGGATAATCAAGGTATTTATGTTGTAAAAGACAGGAGTGCTCACGCGTCATAACGAATATGAATATTAAAGCGATTCTAGAAAACGTAGTCAATAGTAATCCCGTTATGAGCAGCGCTGTTCGTCGCGCGTCTCGAATATGAATAATCATCGGGCGTCGATTGATAATTAATTATCTCGACGTGCTCGAGTCGTTTTGTCACCAGTCTCATTCTCGCTCGCACAATATGAGTTGTTACTTTTTTTTCTCTGTCGTTCCACTCCTCTTGCGTTGCCAATTTGCAATAAACGTCTCAGAGTGTGACCACACGCGGGCCAGTCGCGCGACGAGCGACGATCGCTCGTTCGCTCGCTGTGCGTGATTCTTATGTAATACACGGAATTAAGTAAATCGGTAACAAAAAAAAAGATAGTGTGGTTTGTTGACCCTCCAGGAATTAAGATTGAATCAAAAAGAGTCGCGCAATTATTTTATCAGAAAGATTAAAGCCTGTGTCAGTGTTTTTCCTCATTGTTCTTTCACAAAATGTGCTGAATGCGTGAATGGAAATAAATTAATTGTTTAAGCGGGAGCAATTGTTTTTGAAAGGGTATCAGGGAATTAACACGAGATTTTTTAAAATATAGTTCACGAATCACGAGGAAAAGATTGGAACATCGCCGAAGGCGATAATGGAAATACCTTAGTTTTTAAACATTCCAATTGTCGGTGTTCTATCCTAATCCGTTCCTAGTGACTTCGAATTATTAATAACTGATAAGAAAATACCAATGGGCAGATAAGAGAGATGAGTGTCCCCTGAGAAAGTATTTTCTAAGAAAAGTCGAATGAGGTAAGGGGGTGACTCGAGGACAATAACCTATGTAAGTGGACAGCTGCATATCATCAGCTAATGTCGTTTAAAGTATTGAATCACAAGATTAAGAAATAGGGGTACCGAAGTAGAAAAAGAAGTGCGCTGTCTAGCATCGAGGAAACGTCATCGTGATTGATAGTTCGATTATTTCACATGATCCGGTCCAGCAAGTCTAAGCCAGAACTCGCGGAAAACGATCTGAAGATCGGACGACGATCGGATCAAAGAACTGGAAGATTTACTATAAACCATATGAGGAGGAAGAAGGAAAAATAGGTGCAGGGAAGAGTGGTCTAGTAGTCTAGGGGACAATTGGATATAGCTTCGCAATTCCACCCCATGTGCAGGGGAAAGTGATCGCGTCAGAATAAAAAGAAGCGTTGAATCAGGAGAAACTGGGATGATGTCCTTGAGGATTACAACCCCTGGTACCGTGGATTGCAGGGTGGTCACATAGAATAATCTTACGTCGTCGTAGCGCGTGCACCACCAAGATCGGTGCCGTGCGTGGCCGGCTGGCACGGCAAATCCGTGAAGAGCAGAGGGGAAGGGGAAATGAGAGGGGCTTAAGACGATGGAGGGGCAGCCTCGTGTACTATACACGGGTATCGGTGGAGGGGTGGCGTGAGAGAGGGTGGGGGTAGAGAATTCTAGGCAAGCAGCAGGGCACCGGCCAGGTAAGCGAGAAGCGAACACTAGTGGGGCTGACTGTTGCGCGCCTTCAGAGCCTCAAGACTGAGGAGAGACTCTCTCTAAAATTGTACCGCGCTCTTGTCGTGTTGTGCCTTGTGGCAGCCGTCTTACTACCAGTGTGCTTTTGATACCAATGTGTTGCTATCACTGTGCTGTCACTGTGCTGTCACTGTGCGGTCAGTCCAATCAAATCCAATTCTCAGTGATCTTGGTCTTAAATTGGTCCAACGGCGCTAGTAGTATACTCGATAGAAAGCTCACCACCCAAATCTGCCGTATGCTACTGACGAGTGACGAAGCCTAACGAAAATCAGTGTGCGCTCAACCGTGATCGTGGCAACATCTCCCTAGGGTTTTGAGTATTGAGTGTTGAGTCTTTGATTACACGAAGCTGATGAGTTGATGATCTGATGATCTGATGCTCTAGGATTTTAAGTAGTCCAGTTCCAGGTTTTAAGCGTATTCGCTGATATTGGAGAACAGTGGGTGGAGATGTTGGCATGGTGCCAAGGGTCGTCGCCAACGTGCTCGAGTTCATCAGAAACGAGGAAAACCGTCACGTGCAACGACTGACGGGACTGGCCAAGAGCCGCCTGTTGGAGTATTCGTGTGCAGAGCCTGGGATACGATACAGAAATTGTTCGGATTCCGGGTGCACACTCCGGCTGCAGAGGGGATACTGGCTTCACCTGAATGATGTCTTATTGACGCTCATGTCGGTTTCTTGTATAAATCAAGAGTGAGGTGTGTCTTTTTTCATACGAAAGAGTGAGGTGAATTGGAAACGGGCAACTCGGGGTTGTCATGTAACCAAGAAATTGAAATCAAGCAATATCATCAGCAGTAAAAGTGCATTGGGTGTCTGTGTCACGGTACAGCTTTGTGATTTCAAAGTGCACCTGTGAATTAAAGTGGTTGGACGTGTTTGACGCTGGGTAGTCATTGGTCAAGGAACTCGTGTCGTTTCGAGCTGAGTGACAAGTGCGCGATCAACAACAGACGAAGGGTGTTTCGGTGGCAGTGTTGATGAACGGATTTTAAAAGCAGCTAAGAAGGCCAGCCCGACGCAATGCGTCGACGCTGCTGACGCAACGCGCCTGGATGCGTCTCACTCTAAGCACGTGAGTGTTAATTACGAATAAAACGTTTTTAATCTTTGAGAAAAATCGTTTTGCGATGATTTTTAACAAGGCAGAGAATAGGAGTATTTCTCTGCTCTTTGAGTGCTTGGGTATCCGAGTACTTGGCAGAGTTAGGGTGTGAGACGTGCGCGTGTGTCTCTCTTGCGGTTTTTCTGGTTTCCTATTTTTTTGTGGTACAGTGGTCGCAAGTGCGCACGCGACGACGGTGGTGAATGATCCTGGCTCCAGACTGACAGATTTTTATACATGAAATACTGGGATGACGTCCTATCTGGATTACGCACCCCCTTTACAAATAGAATACTCCACGTCGCCTAACGCGGAACCAAATGTAAGAATTTCAGAGATATCTTCTTGAAAGCTAGACAAGTCAATAATAGAAGTCAAACAGGAATGCCGAATTAATCGCATATGACCTCAACTTAACAGCTCATTTTCTCAAAACCGGAAAAAAATAAACCTTGGAGATGTTATTGATTTCTTTTCACAAATAACTTGATTTCTTGCGATTCATAGAGGCCATTCATACAATATCTCTCTTGTGCGATGAAAAGAACAGGCTCCACTACAATTTCGTAACGACTTTACAAAAAGACCCCGTCTTAATCCAACGGTCATGTTAAGGGAGAAGAGATTAGAGGGGCTTCGAAGCGTGATTTTATGGCATATTTCATGACCCCGTAATTCAGCTTTCTTTATTGTACTTTCTCTTTCTGGTCTGTTCCTGTTTTAACAATCCTTCTCTCTTATTTCTCTCTTTCACGTACCACAAGATTTCAACCCTAACCACGAATTGGCACCCCATGTGCTTACCTGAACGCTCCCTAATATGCCTTCGGCAATAATCTCTTTCAAAAGCGCAGTCGGCAAGTTTTCATGAAAACCCTGCGGAAAGTTTTAGTCATTCACCGTCGACTTCTCTGATAGGTCCATCCATCAATCGAACAATGGAAAGTAAAATTGTAACAAGACTATTTCTATCCAAACCATATATATACATATATTTTTTTGTTCTCTAAATACGACAAAGTATTTTTATGGAACGATTGTAGTTTAAAGTATAACTTTTCATTTGGTTTGCTCATCCATCAACAGCGATGGACTTTTGAATCTCTGATAGTAATCACCGGTTATCACAATTTATCGTGCGCGTGTGATTGTAAAGAGTTCGAGGTACTTTTCAGAATCATTGGCTGTTTTCTTTGCAAAATCAAAAGGATACCTCGAAAGAAGGCCCCCCTCTGTGAAGTATATTGTACAATTCGAGACCCGAGTAAACAGTCGATTATGGAATTCCGCCTCTCAGTTGGTTATCAGGCGCAGCTGGTTGTCAGCCGGAAAATCAAACGATACGTCTCCGATAACGAGGCATATTTTAGATAAGCGGGCCTCGCAATTAAAATGCCTTCTGAGTGAGCCGCGCTTAATTAAAAGGCGGTCGAAACCCTCGGTATTCAAAACCGCTAGGACGGCGATGCTTCTTAGATTTTTTACCACTGCTGTTCGTTTCTTATATTTATAGGGATCGCTGAATAGGTAATCCGATCAATCCTAAAGTAATACGATACCCAGAATCACATGTTAATTAATGGAGTTTGGTTCCAATCTTATCGTCAATGGATGCGGATAAATAACGACCAGACAGATTTATTGTTTACTATAACGAATGATACCATGAGTGCAATTACTGATTGCAAAGATAAAGAATCGCGTTGGAATTAATCAAGTACTGCAGGACTAAGCACGAGATCACTTGACTTTGTGTACGATTGAGACTTGAATGGAAATAACCAATGATATGATACATAGGAATTTAAGATGCTCGCGATGTCGCTTGATTCAATGAACTTTTCAAAGGTTGGAATTTCTAAAGCGATTTGCACGTGTCTTGCAGTCTGCTCTTATCTCAGTATTACATAACATTCCTCATATCTCGGCTGCATTCTATTCTCTTCAATAGAAACGATTCCCTTAGAGTACTTCCTCTCTGCGTCAAAACTGCGTGAAAACTCCATGACGGAAATGTGTCATTTCATCACGTACTATGTTTTTCTTTGTCACATTATTTTGAATTCCATTTAGAGAGCTTGATAACGCAGTCTGCACACCTACGTAAGACGCGTTTGATAGCAACTAATAAAATAACTTGCACGTCTTTTTGATGATGAACATAGAACAATCAGTAACATTTCTCACAAATGAGAAAATTTCTTAAGGATAATGAAATGGAGACGCATAAACTTTTTGTTTTCGAAACTGGAAAGATTAAATTACGATGGAACGTATTCGCAGTGGTGGACATACGCATTCCAAGAAAATTTCACACGACTGATAATAGATTTCTGGAAAATTGCACTCACATTTTTTAAATATTAGAACGAATTGTAGATTCGCAAAACTGCTGTTAATGCACCACTAATGATTTAAGACGTACGAGTCTGCAAATATTGTCAATTCCATCGATTGTGCTAATATGAGTAACAACTGAACATAAGAAAGATTTTAGCGGCAACGAACGAGTTTCAATGATCTGCAGTCAGTAAAATTCTTCTATCTTATTGCCTCGTTATTTCACATCTTTTCTTATACCGCCAAGAAATTTCGAGAGCCGTCTTGCTATCAAAACGAATGGGAAGACTGTGCAATCGTGAAAACAAGGTCACCTAATGTTATTAAACGTCTCACATCACGAATTGATATCGAACCATCTCAGGATATAAGGCTTCTTTCAATTCTCTTTCACCTATACGATAACGCAAATGTGCATATTTTTGTGACTTCTATTTTATATAAATAAAAGTCAAATTTAATAATCTACTGCGCCAATGTTATATAAATGCAAAAATGCAAATTCCCTGCAGATTCTTGCATTAAGAGTTTGAAAATAATGTCGCGTGAAATAATAAACAGTTCTCAAGGACTGTTATTTGGTCATAAAATGTACCGAATAATCATGCTACTGCACGATTATTCGAATAATATCGAATAGGCTGTCGACATATTAAATGAATGATCGTTGAGGAATTTAGTTTTTATCCTCACTTTAGATAATCGAAATTGAGTGTCGTTAAAAAGGCGAGATGATTTTCATTCCATAGTTTCAAATCTTTTCGAGTATCTACCGAAATGCATCGTGGAAAGACTTGAAATTCTAAGTTCTGATTAGAATGAGAAAGTGGAAGAGGGCGGGGGCTTATGTTGTTTACTCCATCCAAATGGTCATTAATCGTCATGGTCCATTACCGTTATCGTCATCGACCGGGACTTTGGATTTACGGATTGACTTTTGAAGAGTCTCGTTGTAGACAAGAAAATTCAAAAGCATCGCGTCAGATATTCAGTATGCACGGTAAACGAGCAATTGCGGACTTACTTATCGATAATTTCTCGAATTATCGAATCAGCGAGCAAGCGATTCCACTTTAAAATAAACTTATCTCAAATGTTACAAATTAATATTTGATATAGATTATTAGCAATACTTTTACAAATAGGGTTTAACAGGTGTTGAGAGGATGTCTGTATATCTTCGCTATCTCTGCGAGTTTCCATGGTCACTAACATATCTCCTTTATGTCCTTTACGAGAGCTAGTACTTACCTTGAAATCTCAACAAAGTTTCGCTTCAGAGACTTGCAGCTCGTTCTGCTCAACATAAAATAACACACAAGATTTACGACAATTTTTTTCCTAAACAAGGTGTAAATATACTAGACTCGTGTACTAGACTCGTAAAAATAACTGTCTTTTTTGTTTTTGATGAAGTAAGAAGAAAGAAAAATACCTTATTAGACGCAAAATCTTATTAGCTTTCGTTAAATTTCAATTATTTGGATATCCGATCAAAGTGACTGAAATTTATGAGGAAAGATCATTTAAGTTTCATGAAAAATTAATTGAATTTTCAAGTCTGCTTTTGTAAACACATGCAATTTATTGCAGTGTACACAGAGTCAATAATTAGATTAAATTAATATTGACAATTTCCTCATTAATTATTACTGATGGAGTGTTAATTTATAGGCGGGTTCCCCGTGGTAATTTCAGTTTCAATACCGCACTAGCACGCTTAGCAAAATGATCAATTATTAATTTAATACGTAATAGCAGTGTTTTTGTAATCGCAGAAAACGCAATAGCCTCGGCCAACCGCGACCGGACAAGAAAGCCTGGGGTTCGAACACGCAGAAGGTCTGTAATTGAACGCCATGAGTATACCATGCATACGGTATGGTACGTGCATACGTACTCCCATAAGTACTTGCTCCGTGCAAGTAAGCACTTATTCGTCAGTCTCGCGAGGGAAAGGAGACTGAAAGAGTGGTGTAAACGTTCGCGGAGGTTGTGGTAGGTAGCCATATACCTCTTAAGTACAGTCAGCGATAAGGCGTGTGCACCTCTTTTCTGTAACGCCTTCCGCTGGAAAGGAGTAAATAAAAGCTAAAGCTCCGTCGCATTATGTTCTGGGATAAACATAGTCTTTTACTAGCGCGTAGGAATTGCGAGCTAGCACGCACGTTAGAGATCGGTCCCTGCAAAACTCGTGAAAACATGTTTTTAATCATTTAATCATTAATGTTTGGACAGGAAACATCTGCGAATTCACTACCTACTAATAGGCAAATTTTGCATTACACTCTTCAACAAATGTGGTAAAATCCCAACATTTTCTAAAAAATGGTTAAACTACAAGGGGGAGGTGTTACGTCTCGTGCCGGTAATTGCTTATTAATTGAATACTGACTTGCTTATTGATTAAACTTTCTCTTTCCTCGCTTACCTGTCCATCAAGTACACCAGGTACACCGTAAGGCTCTGATTTAGAAGAAGAAATGTTTGCCAATTAAAAAAGCTTTACGAAACGAATTCGATTATCGTCGAGTTTCTTTACGTGGTACTTCTAGAGTTTCATGGTCTTACTCACGTTCTTTCACGGTACAGTCCATGATCCGATGATCGAGTTTTCGACCTCGAGGTATATGCGTCGTGTCGGCATCGGGAGCACCTCCGCCTGTCACGAGTAGCCGCGAGCTACCAGTGCGAGTACTACCAATGGAATACCCACAACCCACGGTGGTACCCACAACCCACGGAACAAAATATGCTTGCTCAGAATATTTCTACATCCGGTGTTCATTACGGGGCATAAGTCGAACTGGTGTTAGGTAACAGTGTAATCTTACTGCGTAAAATATCTGCTCTTAGTGCTGTGCTTGTGCTTACACTTGTAGAAACGAGGACAAGCTAGGAAAAGAGTACATTTTCTCGTGTCCTTAGTTTTACTTCCAGCAAAGATTTTGTAACGATGCGGAACGAGCGAAGGTCTTTATTTCAATGGGGTATTGTTTTAATTGCGTCTGATCAGAACAAGTGAAAAAGACTTGAGTTCTGAGAGAAATACTGGAGAATTTATTAGACCTGATGTAAGGGAGGTGATAGAGTAGGTTGCTTAGAAGGGAACTTCAAAAGAGGCGAGACGATGGGATGATTAATACAGTATTTAATAATAAGACTGACAATGAAGTTGAACGGATGGTCTCTTTAAGTCTCTTTGAGCGATAAAAGATCGCAGCTCGGGCGAAACTTATGCCAAACAAGATCTTCATTGTTATCCTGACGATGCCTTTTCTCTTCTTGAAGTCGAGGCTGCGAGCATAATTCTTCGTTGTGGCTCACGGGTCGGGCATTCCGCCCTATAAACTAGCGACGATTCTTATTGTAGAGCGCACTCGATTGAAGATGTCTTGAGCGACAACCAGCGACAATGCAACGCAACGCCACTCGATTTGTATTTTGTTGGCGAGGAATTTGTATGATGCTTTATTAGCTGTATATGCAGCAAATCGGAGCCAAGAGGCTCATTTCTGACGGTCGTTAACCGAACGAGCGGGTGAATCGGAATCGGGCTATTGCACTTTTAATGTCGTCCCCCTGGGATAGATCCAAGAATCAGGCCGCAGGAACATATGTGCCGGGAAGCGCGAGTACAAGTGACTAACCACAGATATGCATCGCGAAAATTTATTACTCAGCTCTGATGAGAAGAACTTATTCATTCTTAATAGTATAGTAGAGTACAAATAATTCCAGTTAAATATTTACTGTTCATGGAATATGGACAAGCAGCCGCAACATAATTAAATCAAGCAAAGCCGTTATTGTACTAATGATAATTATTACTTGTAATTGATATTCGACGTGCAGAACTGGCATGCAGTTAACGACTCACTTATGTTAATGCAAGAAATCAAATGGCGAGGTCCATATGAAACTTATCCAAGGCCTCGAAGTATATAAATTTCTTGGCCGAGATCGATAAATCTGAGATCCATTAAGTACCTACTTTCTGTCGGGTCCAGTGAAGGGTAATTGAAAACTCAATTCGCAAAGCGACTAACGAGAAGGATTTACGACCTGATCACATTATCTAGGGGAATGGAAGTGAGAAGAAATGTGAACAGATGAGTGAATAATAATTTCTTGAGAAAACGATGATACCTGGAAGTATCGAGAATAAGCAAGAAGGGAAGTTGGCAAAGGGAAAAGGGGAGAAGGTCGGCACGCTAGAATTGATGACGCCGTCAAGTGCAGCACGTGTTTACACGGTCGCTAATCTCCACCCATTTATTCGTCGTTGGGCTCATCTTATTTTATCCCTGACGTATGTGCCACCTATGAAGCCTCGTAATAATAGCCGAGAAGCATAAAGCCTATCGCTACCCGGACGCGACAAAGTGACGAAAGACTCATTCATTTATGACCGGCGTGGAAGCTTGGTGCGATAAAACCATCATCGATAGTTTCATAGCTTCCTTGACAAGATATTAACCATAATTGAAGACCGTAGAAAAGTAAACAAAATGCAAGTTTTATCTGTGTCGTTAAAGAAATCCAGAAACCTTCTTGAATCAAATAAATTGTGATGCCACCCCTATAGAGTCTCATGTATAAGATCAAATTTAAGAGAAATGTTAGCAATCCCACCAATTTGAACGGGCGGAAGTTGGTCCCCAACAAATACCAACAAGTGATCAACAAACGATTCCATTAAGGGAAATTTGGATATTTTATAGTTTCAACTTCACTTTATAGTGCCAACTTCACGAGTCCAATTTGATTCTCGTTCAGAGTCGTTGGGTATGCAATAAAGAATGGAGACTAGAAAGATTTACATCTCGAGCCTTGAATTTCGTGTGGACATTTTTATAATGAAATTGTCCAACCCTCATTCGGCCATTCCATCAGCCGTTGTTATTTCAAACAAAAAATTTATGTCCGAGGTTTCCAAAGAGTACGTCTATAAATTAATTTATATGGATTAATAGTCCATAAATTAAATTGCAAGGACTGGGTTTAATAACGGTCTTTCAAGTTATAGTCTTCATAATGTTTCTCTTTGATAATTGCGAGTCCAACTCGCTACGTGTATTAAAAAGCTGTGCTCTCTTGGATCAGATTAAGATTTCTGCATATCTGTTGCAATCTTTAGATGTAAAAATTACATAAATTCAGCGAAAAGTGTTGTCTTGAAGGCTTGTTTAATTTTAATTTGCATTCAGAACTGGGCTATGATTTTCTCATATATTCTGAAGGATATCAGATATTTCAAGATATTTAATTTACAGTTTCTTAGATCGATGACAGAAATTTATGATCTGATGAAAACTGGCGAAATTCCTACATGAGCTAAATTGCATTATATATTAGGTGCATATAATTTTGCATCCAATGTACAGATTGACGTCAGTATCTAAAATTTTGTTACAGTCAGCAATCAATTCTTGACAACCTTATTAGTTTAAAAATAGAGATTGAAACGAAGGACTTGTTGGGTCTTTTTGTGATAGAAATGATCAGGAATCACACGACAAGCGTGTCCGAGAGGTGTTTTGCGTCACCAAGGTCCACTTCATACAGGAATGGCGAACGAAGAAGCCTGGAGAGGCGGCGGTGGCTGATTGACTTTTTAATTGAACCAGTGCACTCGGCAATTACCCAGGTTCTTTCGTCCTCCTTTTCTCTCCCTCTGGTTTCTCTCGGTCGCTGTTCTCGTGTTTGTCGCGAGTACAAGTTGACGATACATCCACTCACTGGTACCGGCCCATCTCAAATCAACTCGCGTACGTCACAAATGCTGATAAAAGTCTGGGAGGAGACGAGAAGCGCGAAATGATAAACATAATCGAATCCCCAGCCACTAGTACTTTCAGCAAATTGCAGTTCTGTCAAACATTGGAATAACGCTCTAATTGAAAAATAGCATCTTCAAATAGCTGCAAAGACAAAATATAAACTGAAAAAATTTAATAAAAAACAAAATTCCCGTGGCGCTTGGATTGCGATATTAAATTTTTTGAAGGCTCACTTACGGGCATCATATGACATGAGAAAAGGGTTATTTATTAGGGCGACAAAGTGAACCTCATTACCCCCAAAGCTTGTCTGGACTGACCGGATTCCAGATGGCCTCGCCCATCGTATCTGTTTATCCACAGACCACTCGGTGATTTTTTACGTGATCAAAATCAAACGACATTTGACAAAACAGGTTTCAAAAATACAACTGCTTTAGAGCAAATTCATCTTCGTGATAATGTAAAAGTTGATACGAAGATATTTGTAAGTTGATGTTGACTGTACTCTTGCGCGGAATTACTTTAATCTTCTTTCATATAATTTTATGGCCTTCATGACAGGCTATCTCGTAACGCGGATGGTTAACAGCGCGTTATACATAATTGATTTCCATCTGTTTGACAGCAAAATGATTTTCTGCGTGTATCGCTAGGTCAGTGCATGCGTTATGCAGACACAACGCGAACAATATTGGCAGATAAGGCATTATGAATGCGGCATTAATCATCTTCCAGAAATTATCATCATTTCTTCTTCTATTGACCTTAACAGAGGGACTCTTGACCAAGAATTTATTGTCCCGGATAATTTTATGTTTTGAGGTCAGTAGGCCACAACATTTTTACCGACAAATTGCATATTCGTTATATAAGCGATAATCTATGTATGATGGTCTGAAGATGCTAACAAGTCTCGAGGTCGTTGAAACTGTTACTTTCGTAATCTATACTTTAAATTCTCGAGAAATTGAAAGAATGCACCCCTCCATGCCATCGCTGCTCTCATATCTTTATAGACTTCAAGAAGCCTCTTTTATATATTTTTTTTTCTATAAATCAATAGGTACCTTTTGCGCAATTTTCTTTTATTTTCAAGGCATAAAGTCGTAAGCATAGATAAACTATTTAACACATCACATAAATTTTAAAATATTTTTAAATCGAATGATGTAATTGATTAGTTATTTGTACTGGCTGATCGCAGAAGTCTGTCGAAATTTCCCCTGAAAGAAGCCTTGGCTGATAAGAATAATGCTTGACTTATTCCATCGTAGTGATATGGATGTGACCTGAGAACACGACTTGTGCGACAATAGGCTATTAATCTCTTCCGTACATAGAGGACATGTGTGGGACACTCACCTCTGCCACTAAGTCATTCGTAAAACGACGTAAGTAACTAAGTCTCTACCTATATCTCAATCGATTCAGCGTGGCTTACGAGTAGCTCCCGGCGTTAAACTTTCGACGCATTGTTCACGAGTGTGCTCTCTCGGGTGTAACAATCTTCCATTATTGAGAGTCCTGTTTACAAATTGAACTCGGCGAGTCGATCGCTCGCTCGCCATACCTTCCCTGGGATTCTCTCCCGCAATCCACCTCTCGTTCGCCCAGCGACTTTAGTTTAGAGTATTGCTAGGGGCGTCTACCCTTCTCCGACTTGGACCCTTGAAGAAAGAGAGAAAGAGAGAACGAGGACGAGTGGAAAAGTGGAAAAGAGAAAAGGCACTTCCACTTTTCCCAAGTTTTCGGGCGCCGCTACCATCACCATCGCGACTTCTATCACCAATACCACTACCGACCCAGGAAAACTTTATTCCGCTGACTTGTCGCTGGGATTGCGCGTCTTGTTTTGTCCGTTAACCGGTGCCGGGCGTCGAACTCAAGAAAACCCTGTCACATATAACTCCTCTAAAATCGACACTGGAAGTAATACTCGATTGTCTGACTGCGAATGTTACTCATCTTTGCATACATATAGATGTTATGTCCACATCGTTTTATTTTACGAGACGCAAATGTATTATTTCGGACTTTCATCTAAATCTGGTTATGACCTGATTTTCAGAAAAGTTGGATATAGTGTGCAGTAAATTTGGGATTGAAAAGCACACTTTGTATGTGATTTTCAGTTGTAGTGAAGATGAGAAGGAAGTGGTTGCTGGAGAAGGAAGGAATAAATGAGAAAGCTTCAGGCGACATGCGTTTATATCAAGAATCGTCTCGCCTTGTAACGTGAGACGATGACGATAACGAACCCGATGCCTTATCGGTCTCTCATTGTAACTAAGCCAAGTAATGCACTTCTCAGCTGCATCATTTTGCACTTAAACTCCTGCTGCTGTTGCTCTTACTGCTTCACGTGACCTGATTGGCATGGTACAGCGACAACCAAACAATAGTTGAGAAGGGTCAGTGTTCGAGTTTAAATATTTATAAGATGACGCTCTAGTAATCGATATCGGTGTGGAAACTGCGATAGTTCAACATCCGTTCCGATCCTTAACTTCTATGAGGTCGATGTCCCATCAGGAATGATCTCAGGAATTAAAAAATGGATCATTTCAGGCTGAGTACAAATAAATTTTCATTGAAGAATTGATTGTTGTTGATTTTTTTTTAGCCCGATACATATTATAAAAATTAAAGCCAAATGTGGTTATCGTGCATTGATCTCCATTTACGTGACCTTGATTCACTAGCCATTGTGCAACTTCTGGACAAAGTCCAAGGCTTTAATTACCCGAGTGTGGTTCCTTAAAGGAACTACACAATTTTCTACTTCTTTCTGGAAAAAATCCACTGCAAAGATGGTTTCGAATCGGGGTCACGCAGAAAAGAAGGCACACTGTAGCTCGTTTCCATCACCGGGTTATTAGTAGTGATTTATTTTTCACCACTGACTTACATACTTATCTATATCTTAGGGGGAAGCTATAAGATCGCGTAAAGTTAGACTGTAGAGATCGTCAGTATTATGAAATTGATTTCGACAAAAGAAGTTATGTTCCTGAAAAGAAAAAGGACGTTTTCAAATGGAGGAGTATACGAGTGAAGAAGAAGTGTGAAGCGTGTAAAAGTTACAAGTTTGAGATTTTTGCTCAGAGAAGTGTGCATGAGCAAGCTTATCATAATTTAGTGGAAAGACGAGTTTATCGAAGAGAAAACCAAACAGTAGCATTCCAGTCGTAGGTATTGACTTCCAGTGACGTCGACCCCGTAAGGGGTGCTGAACAATTCATGAAGTGGCGTCGATTTCACTATATGCTCATGCAAGAGTTCACCGCACCATCGACCAATTCTCAGTAACTCCAGTCGATTCTGATTAGCGACGTAACTCAGCTTTAACTAACGTTTTCCCTCATAAAATATCCCTCGATAAAGCAGTATTCACGAACTGCTGGAGTCGATTTTACACCTCAACTTTCGCAAACTTTATTTTCATTCGGTTAACATAAAACTGCGATGAAAATTTTGAACGATTGCTTTCGCAATGATAGACGATATCAACACAAGATTGCAATTTTAATCGCGATTCTACGCTAATTGCGCCGCGAGATGCGAACGAGTTACAAATATGTTTGTTTTCGCATAACCACTGTTTGTAGATTGTGATAGGACAAATATCACGCCCGCGAATAGATAACTGTGTTCAACTGCCAGACAGCCTGACTGTTGGTGTTTCTACCTTGACGTCACAGGAGATTCGATATGCAAGGAGATTCATTTACATGCCAGGTGTCAGTTGAGGGAATTTATGTTTTACGTCGTAATAGTAATGACAATACACTCGGGAGAATTTTCCTCGTCCTACTTTTGTGAAGATACTTGTGAGTTTATGCCAAGAGCAATGTGGATGATTCCTTCGACACAGTAGTTGCGCCAATGTCCAGCGTACCTTGCACTCACCTTGATTCCAGGACTACATTGAGGACGACGAGGACAACTACTTGGTCGAGTCTCGGAAACTCTTGGAAACTCTTGGCACTCGACATGCACCGTTCTGCGTTTCGAGGATGCTTCAGAGCATTCTTCGTGGGAAAACTAAACAAACATCTTGAGTCCGCTATACCAAGAAGTTATAACCAAGTATCATCAGGTGCTCGCTCGATCTCAAGCTCTTGCTTTTCTGCAAGGAGAGTCATTTTTTCAAGGAGTGAGTGTGTCGCTGAAGGATACAAAATATATAAATAAGAAAAACAGAACCGACAAGACCCAGCAGTCATTTTTCTTGACTTCAGTATAGCCGAAAATTTTCGAGCCTTGATGATGCAAGAAGGGTCAGACCCCATTTAGCAACCATTCTTCTTCACATTGTTACAAGTCGACCACCGAAGACGAAGACGACGATGATGATTAGTCCCTAATTTTGAGGTCTCGTTCGAATCGATTCACGGCCTGTTGTTTGGATCCCTAATAGCTCGGTCGATCCGCAATTGATTAGTCTCGACAAAACGATCTCGCGCCTGATGCTTCCTTCTCTTTTGAAGCACCTTTTCTCCCTTATTCTTTTCACGCGCGAGCTAGAGACTAATAGGCTGTTATTTGGTCTCGGTAACTGCAATTAAATATTCAATCAGAGAATAATAATTTCCGTCTCGATATATCAGGGATCTAACTGATAATCATTGAGGCTGAGTATCAGTGAGGAAAATTTAGCGTGTTCGTGCTAGTAATACAGCCTCCTGACACGCGTAATGGTTCGATCGATTATTTATGTGCTATATGCTCATCCTCCTCGCTCTTTCTCTTCTTCGCTGTTCATCATACTTGCGTGTGGATACTTTGATCGCAGTAGCAGAAATTGACTTCAAATTAGTGCATATCTGCAAGTGATCGATGATGCAGAACGGTAAACTTCCTTATTCACAAGAAAATCGGAATCAATAATCGCTACCGTTACGGTTATGGAAAAAACCCTCTCTATGTAGGAAAAGCAGATGTTCATGTCGACAAATCGAGCAGAAATGCAATCAATCAATCAATTATAATCATGCATAATCCTTTTGACTTCTAAAGATAGCATTTCTGGTATGTATGTATCATATTTGTGCCAGAAAGTGTTAATTTTTTCGAGTATAAATATTTCAAGGTTGTATATTCAAGTTAGGAACATTAAAATGCAGTAAATTTGTGAACCGGAACCACTTCTAAAGTCTTTGTTGTATGTTAATCAATACTGTCAATGTTTATTTATGCACATCACTTGATTTCGTCTCTCTCATTCACGTTTCGTTAAAGTTGAAACCTTGTGTCGATCGGTGAAAAACGATCAAATTTTGTACCGTACGTGTGTTGCGCGAGCTTGCTCGAGGCCAAGCGGCGTTCAAAGTGATTGTAATTACCAGATATTTTGTGCTGATCGCACTTTGCATATCTTACGGGACCGATATTTATGTTGAAATTATGTTTGGAATGTTGATTCCCTCACATGTTGCTTAAGATGAACAAAGATCTTTTTCCCTAAAACGATTAAAGTTTCTTGTTTTCTTTGAATCGAGCTAATGCCTCGTCTGAAGTGTGCCAAAACTTTTACATTTAACTAATAAACAAAACGCAAGGCTGAAGCACTTTAGCATTACCAGAAAATATCTCTCGGACGAAGAGAACTCTAGCTAGAAAGATCGATTGACTCCAGTTTTCATCGAATCCTGTACAGTCCATTTTGCCTTACTATTTTTTTTTATCCCGTTCCGAGATCACAACATAAATAACATCCTGACATCCTGTTTAATTGATCACTGCGTATTTGATATTGCATACATTTTCTACTGGGATGAATTCTTTGCTCCTATGATTAACACGGATAAGAAAGAATAGCTACTGATTTATTGTGTGATTGTGGAATTAAAAAAAAAAAGAATGAATGCAGGTAAAGGATACTAAAATATCTTATTTAGTGGAATCAATTTACACCGAAATGCAGAGATTACACTATAACCTGAAATTAGTATTCCTATAAATTTCTTAACTATCAACCACTGAATGGCTTTTACGACTGCGACAAGCCGCGTTCATCCGCAAAAATCTTGACGTTGTTTTAATGGCGATGATAAACACGCGATGCACAATACACACGATCATGGAGCCCAGAATGTAACACGAAAGTAATGTAAAGAACAATACACTCGAATATATATATATGCAGAGTTAAATACTGACGAGTACAACTATAATTTGGAAATATGCCTTGGAAAGTAAATATCTTTAACTGATATCTGCCAACTTGAGCAAGTTTATTTTCTCAATAATATCCTTCAAACCTTCTTCGAATTTTCCCTTTCATCACGATATTCTTTATGTGCAAGAACCCATACGAGGAAAGCTTGTAGAGAGATATTATCGACAGATTAGATTATCAGCGGTGAGCACAATGGCGCCAACCTGTCGGATCTCACGCAAATAACTTCAGTTTTGACTAAATCCACACGGCAAAGGGTTTACTAATTGGATTTCGATATCCAATTTAATATTTTTGTGTTTGAATAGAAAGCTTTTAACAATGCGTTCATACCTTTCTTCATTCATAAAATGGTTGATAAGCGGATGAGAAGAAAAATACTTGAAAGTCCTATGAGAAAATGGTTTTCAAGAGTTGCCAAACAAATATAGGTCCGAAGTTTTTGAATGGGTCAAGGAAGTGTTTGATCAACAACGATCGAGTATTTAACGGAAAATGGAAGTCTCTCAGATCCAAGCCGGCCACAGAAAGTATTCTAATGAGCAATAATAATTATTATACACAAATATTTTCATTAGAGTAATCATATAATAGTAAATGTTTTTGTTTCCTTGACGTAATTTTCTGTAAAAATTTTAAGCACACGATCTGTGAGTTTACTACTCACGTCGGGAATCTTAACAAGTGGCACAGCAAATATTTTTGGCGCTATATGTTTTTCGCGTATCTGTTAACGAAACCTTCGAACTATATTAGAAAGTTTCACGGCGTCCGTAAATAGATGATTATTGACGGATGATGTTATCATATACGAAAGTTTATTTTTAGTAACGCAGTACATGTATATCCGTTGCGAATTCAGTTATAATCTTTGGAATAATGAACTGTTAAATCTTGAGGAAGACCAGGATCAGGAAGAAAGATATGGTGGCAATAACACACTGTGTGGGCCAGATCTTATGTGCGTACATTAGTCAGGATAAGAAGCTCAGATACTTTAGCCTTGTCAAAGAATATGGTTCTTATCGACCGGACAAACAAGTATGGTTGTCATTTCACCTCAATATAATGCACTTCATATTTACAATAAACGTTCGCCATAAGGATTTTTAAAATTAAATCATTTTACATTAATTTTCAAGCATCCAAAACTGAATTTATTGGTGCAAATCCTCTGACATTAGATGCAGAAGCTAGAATTTATAAAAAGTTAGAGTACCGTAGTGGATGATGTACGTACTGAAAGATTGTCGTAAACTTCATAAACATTAAACATCAGAAGTCATTACTGGATTCGCACATTGCTAATATCCTTGCAGAGAGATAATCGCAACCTGTCATTCACGCTTGAGATCCTAGGATCTACAATTACATAATCAATACGTCATTCCTAGATTATAATGATACTTATGATTCCAATGATGGAGTATATAAATGCAATTCGCATCTCTAATGAATAGACGAAGAAAAAGTGTGAATGAGAAGGTTATCAGTAAGTTTTAAACCGATAATTTACTGCAAAATGTGGAAACTGCGAATTGCACTATCTCTGAAGGGGCTTTCATCGAAGAATGCAGATAAATTGCACTATCTTGTTTTTTTCTTATACACCTTTTTCTTACACTTTTTTAAAGAGATGGTAAAAACTTTATTAGACAAGAATGAACTGCAATATACTAAAAAAAGTCTTAAGTGGACAATCTAGCGATTACTTGTACTGGGTAAAATTAAATTCTTTGTTGATGAGCTGGATAAATAATTTCTGATAGTTTCACAGTTACTTCATTATTAGAACAATCTTGATTTTAACGCGCTTTGATTATTAGATCTCATGACGTGTACTTGGCGCTAAACTATCGAAACACGACAAGAACCACATTCCTCGTGTACGAGTCGCTGAGTACAAGTGCTCTGCAAACAAGGTAATGTATTTATAGAGAGGACACACTGCATCCTCCGTATTCAGTGTTCACAACTCCCTCTCGTCCTCTTGGACTCTTTTTTCCCCTTGCTCTCGTCTAGACTCACTTAAATCAGCCAGGGTTACTTATCGTCGATGACCATAAATTACCATTCGTGTGTACCAACAGGAGCCAAAGCTCTCGAGGAGTTTTTGAAGATCCTCTAGCTCTAACATCTTCCGACACGAGACTGTCCTTATCTTTCAGTATTATTGCGGTCAACTTAAAGTGTTTTTCTCTCCTCGCCGCTTTAGACCGACTCATGTCCTTCTTTAACAATATTTTTTACAAATAATTAAGCTGGGCTATTCTAATTTGTTCATACAAGGATTCTGCTCTCAGAAAGACAGTTTTAATCTCCACTTGGACTCTTAATATAGGAATTTAGTATAGAAATATCTTCGATGGTGTAGCATTTTACATGCATGATCACCGCTTTTAACAGGTTCCATTAAGAATGAAAAAGTTTTCAAATGAACAAGTTACTTCAGAGAATCGAGTACGACATTTTTGTGGAAGAAATGGACGTGAGTCCATAAGAAGGCATTTATTTGGAAGAAGTAGGGAGAAATTGATATTTTGCACGTCGGCTTCGGTGAACCGGGATTTGTAATGGTCAATATATTATTCGAACCTATCGACCAGGTGGCAATTAGCAGATGGTAGCGACTCTTCGAGGCGAGAACTTACGGAGGAAGATATGCGTGAGGATGCTGCACGTAATACACGCTCTCTATACGTATGGAATGGGCACGCTTACCGCGCGTGTATCTAATTATTTATATTCCGACATTAGCCACAGTTACGAGTACAGATACACGAGCAGCAGCTTAGAGTATAGCAACACGTTACGCAGAGCCTAGGCTCGATTATTTAAAGGTAATTTGCTTTCCAATCTCCATTAGATTTATGGTTTGCGTAGAAAGAGCGCGGATAACGGAGTCATGCTTCTGTTTTTATACCAAATGAATGTTTAAGAAAAGATCATTAATATTTCAATAGTTATTTATTTCAATGACGGTACGTTTCGTTATCTGGCCTGTTATATTCACAGCTGAAAAACCCTGAAATAAATCCCTGACGAAGAGTCTCTCAACTTCCTTTTTACAAATGGTAATCTCTGTTGTGTGCAGCCAATGAATTTATAATTTGTCAAAACATTTTTTATCAATCGCTTCACAACAAGACTTACGTAAAACAAAAAGTCGCGTGTCACTTCACACTAAGGCCATTTTACTATATTCCACCTTTTTCTTTTTCTTTTCTCTCGTGCCTGTTCTTAATTCATACAATCTTCGGTGTGGCGCAACATTCTAATCGGCCCGTTCTGCGAACACCTGAAATACATTCATACAACAAGCAAACAAATAAACGCTCGCTCTAATCATTCGAGCAAATATCGACGCCGCCAAAATGTAAATTAGAAGAAAGTCCGCGCCAGCCCTGAGAAGATGAGAATTCGTAGAATAGGTATCGCTTGCGTGACTCCTGTATACACGTATATACTGCAAAATTAGCCCTTCAACTGTACTTAAGCTTGGCTCAGACGCAAATTAAATTATTCTACGTCAAAAAGTGGGGTCTGCTCAAAATTATATGTATGCCTCTTGCAACTGTATAATTGCATTAAAAGTGACATTTTTTATTTTTTAAATATGGCAGGCAGTTTTCTTATAACGAGGTTGACGTGAAATCTGGTGCCTTTGTGAAATCTTCGTGCAGTCTTTAAAATACCTTTAAAATCCCTTTAAAACCCCATCATTAAGAAAAGTCCTTGGTCTTGTTATATGTGGAGAGAGGTGGTGTACTGTGGACGCCCATCATTGAGTGGTTTCACGAGAAAGTTGTTGCGTTGGTGCGAAGGCGCAGGGGGTGACTTGCACTGGGCAAAAAGGTGCAAAACTGAAAGTAAAATAAGGAGTGCAGGCGAAAAAGCAAACGGAGAATGTCGGGTACAGTCTCGCAGACAAGATGGGCGGAGCACGTAGCAGTCAAAACAAATAATGCGAGACGTTTCAATCCCGGCAAGTAGTAGTCCAGTGTACTCTACTCGCGTTCTTGGGTCCTCCGACTCCTCCTTCTTCTCATGATCGAGGTCTCTTCCAAGTAACAGAGAGGACTAACTCGGAGGATCGGAGGATTGGTGTGGTCCTCCTTGTCGTCGTCAGAAACTGAGACCGAAACCCCCCCAAGTCCATGTGGCTAATCGTTATAAATTATTGTTGGACATGTGGCATTTACTGCCGATAATTGATTACCAGAGTTAGAAAGAACCGAGAGAAAATCGTGCTATCACGAGCCGCGGTTGGTTAAGGTATAAATTATAATTGAATTAGTCCGAGCTCTTAATTAGCAACGAATGGACCACACTTGCAAAAAATGCGACCCCTTTTCTTTATTACAGTTTCACCAATGGCTTCTCTTCTCTTGAATTTCTAATTCTTCTTCTCCTGTGGTATTCCATATCTTCCACCTTGGTCGCATTCACCTCCTGCAAGGTAATTTACAACGGGGGCGTCGTTATTGTATGTTTGATGCAGGTCTCTCTTCTCTTTTGGTTTTCAAGTCGCCGCCGCCATAGAAAGAGATACCAGAAATTGTCATCTTCTCTTAGATTTTCCGTATTGTCATCTCATCAGAATTTTTCACTTATTCGTCCATTTATATGAAGAGATTCGACCCCCGGGCAATTTTCTATCAAAGAATTCAATTCGACTTTCTAAAATTTCTTGGAACTTTAGAATTTGACTGAGCTGTGCTAAAATCAAATGACCCTGAGAAATTCTAGATAAGGGGTAGCCAGATATCATTTGTTTTTTTTATTAGTGCGATTGGCGCCGATCTCTGCTGAAACATTTATGGCGGAATGCTGTTTTCATAGGAGGTGGGAGGTGACACGTCCTACGAGAGTCGCCACTGATTGCCTTTGAACTTTAATATTTCGGATATTGTCTCGTTACTTTTTTTTTTCTGCGTAGTGCAAGTTTCAATAACATCTCCGTCATTTTGCAAAGAGCAGGAATGTAACTCTTATTTTATCGGGATTTAGTTTTCCTCGGCGCGTACAAAACAACCTTCGAATCTCTAGCAGACAGTTTTGCGATAAGCATCCTCTCTCTGGAGACAGTGTACTCTTCGGTTCAAAAGATATTGAAAAAGAGAACAAAGGAGAAAAGTGAAAAAGGACCCGGAAGCAGTTGCAAACCACCCTTACAATTAGAAATCAAAGCGAACGTGGTTGTTTGTGGAAATCCTTCGTCCTAGACACGATTCGTTCACTAGATTTGGTGAAAAGTTATGGTAAGCAAGGGATCTAAATTGCTGAAGTTTAGTGGATGTCTCATTCTGGAAATAAATTGCTCTTGAGGCTGTTTGACAGAGATTATGTGAAGAATTGGAGCCTCATATCGCACAATTATATCTTCAAGAAGAATGAAACTGTATCTGTTCGAGAATCGATTGCTGTTTAGGATCTTTGGTGTTTTTTTTATTTTCTTCACAAAAGAATTCCAACTTTCTCCTCGAGTCTTATTAGAAATTTTCTGAAGATTGATTTGCGTATAGTACCGTTCTATTATTGAATTCCCACGATCTGAGGCGTGAAATTATTTCTTCTTTTGAAGGAGGGGGTTTTTAAGTCTCCAATACCAAGAATAGCCCACGAAAGTCAACACAGGAGCTCCTTTCGGGCGGTAGCGACTTTGAAAATGCAAATTCGATCCGAAAACATTGGATATGTTTAATTCATCGTGCGGACAATCTCGGAACATACTCACACGCGATGCCACGCGTGCTTTCGCGACTCTGACATAATGTTTATCTTGGATTAAAATTGATTTTAGTTTCCTACGTAAGTCGAAAAAAGGTATAGGAATATTTACGAACGTCATAAATCCATAGAAAAAAGTATGAGAAGTTTGGAAGTGAAGAGAGATAGATTTGACCACAGAATATACTGAGATGATATCAATCGAGTGAGGACGAGAAAGATTGCCTACCACGTTATACGGGGAAGGGGAAGTGGTTTAGGGGATGACGATCGGATTCATCGGAACCTGGGAGCCGATCGTTGAACCTGAACAAACGGAGCAATCGGCGATACGGCTCGTAAAGCCGTAAAAACAAAAGTATCTAGCGACTCGACGACTCCAATACGACTTTCGACCGCCATCGACACGAGATCTCTACTGGGGGTTGGCGAAGGCGAGACGTGCATGTGTAAGAGAAAAGTTACGCTGTAAAGCCAAACTTACGTCATGCTTGGATACCCGGAGGAAAGGTTTAACATAAAAATTTGACTGTGTCGCTTTATAGCCGTTCCAATGACACTCTAAAGAAAAACTTACAAAAACTGACGTCGGGTCTTCGCGTCATAGGTAAATTCCTGCAATATGATGATTTCACTCGCCAATAAAGTATCACTTTAGCGCAAAAAGCAAGTGCACATTTGGACTTTCCTGAATGGGGAAAAAAAGCTTGATGCACTGCTCGTTTTATATTCTTGATTTCTTTAGCAGATAAATTGTGTTATATTATTTTTCAATTTACTTTTTTGATACATCCGGAGAAGGGGGGAGGTATTGTACAAATTTTCATGAGAATAATTGAAGAATCCACAAGATAATTTAAAGAAGCCGGTTTCTACTGAAACCACCCTGCGAAACTATTGAGGTGTCTGACTAGCATTGACCTTATCTACTGAATATCTTTCTTGTAAGATTAGGAGTTTTGCAAGTGGATTATAATGCAGATTGTTACTTTAAATGGCATTGCATTAACATTTAATGACTTTCAACAATTCTTCAGTGTAATAAAAGTGGATGAGTTACAATTTAAACAATAATATGATGTGCGTCGGTGAGAGGTGGGAATTCCTGTAGCTTGTATATTAGCTTGGCTATTAGCGTCTTTGAATTTATCCAAAGTTCACTTTACCTTCGATTGACGCAGAAATTTGAGATATTATACTAGAGGATTTTTTGCCCCAGAGCAAATAGAAGTGCGTTCTGAACTTTATTGAATACAAGTGGTTGTAAAAAATTCGCTAAACCTGAAAGCCTCGAGGGCATTTACGTGCGGTGGTAATGTGTTGTGCCAGCACGTAAATTAATTCAAGACTTACAATCGTTAGTTAATATACTTGCTTACGTGTCCTCCGGCTAGTAAGGTTAATGAAGAAATAAGATAGCCCTCCCGCGTCGTTGACATTAATCATATTTTTGAAAAGTACATTAAGCAGTCAAACTCGAAAGTGGCACATAATTAAATGTGCAGAAATTGATTCTTGTTTAAAAGGCCTGAAATATCCTCTCTTCCTTTTCTAGTACATTTTACGAATATTGTCGTGCGAATAAATTACTTGACTTAAAAAAGAGAACACAATTTTTGACTCTGTATAGAAACAATTAGTATAGAAGGAGTGAATATAAATGTTGTAAGCATTTATGCATGAAGGTGTTAATTACCACTTGCTCAAAGATTATGCTTCATTAAATCATTTAATTGCTTACATTGAGAAAAAAGGAAGTCGCAGTAGAAATCGTATTTATTATGTGAATGTAATTAATAATAGTAAATCATTTTAATAGCTTTTGATTTAGAGAACACGTATATGAAAATTGCAACGTATTTGCCTGTAATTGAATTGTTGAATTTTACTTAACACTTTCACACGTAACATGAATTCTGTCTGCAATTACTGGATCTTGGTCGCCATGGCGGACCACCTGAGTGCAGTTAGGTCACTGTCGATGCGTATCGTGACTAATTAGCTGTAATCCTTGCTAGTGATTGGATACTGGGTTACCTGGCGTTCTCTCGACCATGACCAAGTCCCTCCCGCGAGGAAAATACTGGTTGGGCCTGAGGCGGTCCCTGATCCAACCGGGCCCTCTTATTCTGGTCTTCTGGTATCAATTCTGAAGTGCAAATCACTTGCTAATTACATCTAAAACATTTTATATATGTATATATACTGAATCAGAAGAAGATGGCAAAAACTCTTTTGGTTTATACTCCATGCACACTCGCGAGATCACTTTAATGGCGCTTGTATACGATTATGCATATTGATGACTTGGTCTCCGTGCCCTAGGGATTGATTCGGTCGCTAATTGTGCCTAACCGTGTGCTCGTTATCGCGGCGTTCATTCGTCGGCGTTCTTGTACTTGAATCTCTTCTTCATGCTTTGCTTTCTCTTCTCCTTCTGCTCCCTCTTCTGATGCTCCATCCTCCGCTTATCTCCCTGTGTTGTGTAGCAATGTTTTAATTAGGTTGCTAAAAAAGGGGATGGGTTCGCGTGCTTTGGATTCCTTCCGTGATTTATTAGCACGATTAAGACGGCGATCAATTTGCCTCCGTTTGCTTTATTGAAGATTAATAATTCCTTGCCAGGAGACCCTTTTTTAAACCAATTTGTCAAGATAAGGTGCTCATACGTAGTTATAAAATGCAAGCACGGAAGCACCTATTACTCTTGTCTTATTCTTACTTAAATTCTAAAATCCTATTTTACTTTTTAATATATTTTTTTATTAAAGTGTTACATTCTAAAATCATTTCCAAGTTTAATTTGAAACCAAGAAGATGGATGCGTATCAGTTATTTTTAAATGCCTACCTTAAAAAACCAGATTCATCAACGAGATACCATAATCGCTCTGGCGGTGCCTAAGTGGAAAAATATCTGTCATATGATCCGATATCGACATTCACATATTAAGAACTCAGGCTGGATACGTTCAGCAGTATAAAGTTGAAGAGTAGACAGCTTGGGGATCATAGGCTGAAGCTGAAAGACAGTTCCTTTTATGCTAGATCCACCCATGCTCGCATGCATTATGTATGCAAGGTATATAATAACGACTCTAAGCTGCGTGTGAACCCATTCGACACGCGCACAGGATTGACCGGTCTTAACAAAAAGAGCAGATTTCAATTGGTTAGGATAAACCGGATTATTTATGTATTATAAGCTATTTTGATCTTTTTTAAATATTTAAACTCTCATAAATCTACTCAAGGATATTCATTTGTTTCAATAATATCATTTAATATGAAAGATAATCAATAATTAATAATCTCTTTAAAATCATATGATTTTGAAAGGAAATACAACTTCAAATTTTTATATTAAATAAAAAGAATGAGGAACCCTGTAAGCATGTGAGGCAATACTTGAACACTTCCTAATTTCAAACCGTAATTGCCTCTCTCTCTCTCTCTCCACTAATGATTAAATTAGCATATACAGGCTTGAAAATAGAATAATAAAGTTTTAAAACATATTAAATTGATCTTTTCAGCTTGAAATCATTCCAAGCGTACGTAAAAGCCATTAAATTAACAAGCGGCTAAACGAAAGTGAATATTTAACGCGAGGAAAAATGTTTGACGGTACTACGAACTCTAATTAGAATTGCGGATAGAAGTCATGCGAATTAGTAAACGAGTTCGCGTGAAAACAGAGCATTACGAATAGAGCGAAATGCAGAAAAATTAATTAAAAAGAGCGAGGACATTGGTTATCTCGTCGACCCTGTTTAATAAGTCTAGTGTGGATGCTGCGGGTCGGCGACCAGCAAATCGACGATTCACCGAAAACCGTGTAGAACAGGCAACGATTAGTTTTCTTTTTTTCTCTAGTTTTATGACGCGTGAGTCAGCAAGGTTAGTCATACGAACTGCTAGCCGGAGAATCCTCAAAAGAGCAAAAGTGCACTTTTAGGGCGCTTCCAGCAATCGGAGACTCCGAAGTTACTCGAGTCGATCGATCCATCAGCTATTCTTAGCCAATTAAGCACGAAATATACACAAAATAACTTCGGAATCTACTCGGTGCTTCCTTTATCCTTCCTAATCATAATCGAGTTGACTGCAGGATATTTAGCACAAGCTTTCCCAAACATGATAATAAATATTTTTGTTTAAACATCAAGATAAGTTTAATTAAAGCAGATAAGAGTGTAATCAAAATAGGAAGCAAAATGTTTTTAAAATTGATTGTTTTCATGTATGAAATCTCCTTAGTTTCACCAACGAAATTATCTGCAGCAGCCTTGACTTCAATCAGGAATTTTTTTTGTATAATTTGATTCAAATCTGAAGTTAGATAATGCAAATATCAGATAATTGAAGAATGCCGAATCAGCGACAGGCAAAAATCACGAAAATAATTACCTCGAATTATATAAGTATAACGCATTGCCTGATAGCACATTGACACCGTGAAACCTCTGAGACTGATGGACAACTGTTTACCTAACCCAGAAAAAAGGGCAGAGATATCGAAGACTATCATGCCTACATCGACATCGAAGATTCGATTACAATCCGGCTCATTTAACAATGTCATTCTGGTTGAAAAACAATACTTCAGTAATTTGAAGGCAGGAATTTGATAAAGCTTCCAGAGTAAGAAAACTCGCAATCCATTATAGGTTTTAATATATAAAAATTTACAAATTACTCAAATGATGATTATCTTAATTTTGAGCTTTTTCAATACTTTATCTGTATGTTTATCTACGTGAATATAAACATGACTTCTGATGCAATTTGAAATAATCTGTTTCTGAATTTATAATAGGGAGCTACAGCTTTTTTTATCCATCCACTTACATTTACGACTCGTAAATTTCCCGTAGACTAATAACAGAGTGTCTCTCTGTCTTTGATGGTTTGCAATGATCCAGTCTTACGAAAATGAATCAAGAGTCGACACAAAGTAGTGTGCTGATGGGCTACGTGATCTCCTGCCCAAACAATGGCAAGAAGATGCATTATATCTTGTCTTGCGTCATGCCTCCTCATTCCTCGTTTACGCGGATAAATCAAGTCTTCCACTTAGTGCGCTAGTCAATTTTCGAGTAATTTTAGACTTGTCTGTAAACACGGAATCCTATTCCACGAGCTAAAACGACGGATTTAAGGCGAGAAAATAAGAAAGGAAAAAAATATATCAGTGAGCGTAAACAGAGGAGGGAAAACGGTTCTTAATATGTGCAAGTCCAATTTTGCGTTGGTAAAGTGTGCAAACAAGTCTGAAACTGAAACCGTGTGGATGGTCTTTAAGACAAGTTTTTAAGACATCAAGTCCAGCCGATTGGCGCCGTTCGATCCATTTGCCGATAATACATATCGGAAGTATATAAGTTCGATCGTGTACATATGCCTTATGAACGTCTGTCTACTTCATTTATGTCGTGACTGACGTCATGGTCATCGAGTTTCAACCCCTTCTCTCGTGAATCACTTTCTGGGAAGCGTGCTAATGAGTTTGGATCGCGACGCGCCGCAAAAGTAACTAGAACACTTTTTTTTACAAGTCTCCATTTCCGAGAACCCTAATTTTTTTCCTGCAAGTTTGATAAGCTCTCGTGCTCGCTCCTCTTTGATTTGCGGAGTTAGCCACCTCCAATATGACAGTAGTACAAGAACTATTTTGATCATAATAAATCTTTTTACGAAGCTCGACAACCTCGAATCTATTTTGGTGATGACATAAAGAAAATAGTATTAAATAACTCAGCTTAAAGAAAAAGAAGCTGCTTTGATGTCATTTAGAAATTTAAAACAAACATCATTGGGTTAAAAATACGAGCAGTTGTTGCATCAGTTGATAGATTTAAATCTACTGTTGATGTTGTTCTAACTGTCTCTTTTCTTGTAACTTTTTACTATTAATCCATGAAACGAGGTTTCTTTTCCTAATAAAGATGCTACCTATGAGACTCTTGGCAGAAATGCGAGCAGAGAATCAGACATGTACCATATATCTCTCCTTACAATTAGTGAGAGACTCCAGACTGTCTCCTATTCGAGATACCGTGACAGTCTAAATTTTCAGACTCAGTTTGCTTCCTTGTAAAAGAATTGTTTGTCGAGCAGTGCCGCATCTTATCTCAGCAATATAAATTCCCAAAACTCGATTACCCAAGGACCCTTTCAAGTTTAAGATTCCCGAAGAAGGGTGGAAGCTAATGAATGGTCCCGCAGGATCTAAGCATCCCGTATGGCAATCAATCAATAATGAAACTTGAAACAAATTCTTTAGGTATAATTCTAGGTAAACTCTTTACAATTTAAAGATGTGAAATATTGCTTTGGAATTTCTAAGTGCTTCAGGCATTCGAGATGATTCATACATCATTCTATTCAGCATCACGCGCCTTTTTTATTAGAGCTCATATGGACCATATTTAATGTCCTTGAATTCATAAATTTGAATCTCGCAAAACTAGTTCTATGAAATTACCTTCCGGAAATAATCATCTTGCAGAAATAATCTTCCAATAGAAATTTTCAAGAGGGTGGTAATTTATGCTATACTATTATTATTCGGAAAGAATCCCTTGCCTTTAAAACATCATCTCTTAAGGTCTGAATCTCTTATTTTTCTTTGGTACAGAGCAGAGGGAGGTTGACATAGAGCGTGTCAGAATGAATGTGACGTTGGCGGAACGTCGCGGCTTACGAGCAAAAACCACGTCGCGTACGTCCTCTCGCGTGGCTCTTCTTCTTTTTCTTCTTCATGGCCCTCCTTTGCTTCTTTCTTTTCTTTTTCAGTGGGTCCTGACCCTGCAACACTTAGCGCATATAAAGTCCTCGCCGCGATCGTTCAAGGAGAATTTGTCTTCGACTCCATCCCCGTAAAGGCCTATCTGGATACTCCATGTGTCACCAGGCTCGCGACACAAATCTCCCGCCTTCGCTTCTTTCGTCTCTCTCTGATTCTCTCACTCTTTCTCTCTCTAGCTTTCTGACTTACTCGCTTATTCACAATTCATTACGTGACACATCGTTAGATCGTAACACGTCCGTGCGCACGACCGATAACAAACTCGGTCGCGTTCTGGGAATGTTCTAGGAAAAATGTACTGCAGTTATAATTAAACATAAAGGAGAACAATTGTTTCAATTGTCATTTTAAGGTTTGAGCTTTAAATTAGCAGTACGCTCATTAGCTGATGTCTGATTAGCTGCTCAGAAATAATAAATGATTCAAAGATGCCATGTTGACACATTCTTCTTTATCGATTATGAAAGAGCTTAACTTGTTTCTGTCTGCTGATTATTAAATCTAAATAAATATATATAGGCGCCTTTAAATTGATATGATACTTCCTCTCATTCAATTCATATCATGCTTGAAATAAATTGTTGAAAGAAGGTGGCTAATTGTGGCTATATAAACTTGACACTATATACTGTACGTCATATTAGCCATTGACTTATAAATCATTCACATTACGCGTGAACTGAAAAAATGGCAAAAAATAATGAATTATGTATTCATAGTCAGAGGATAATAGAATATCAAGTTATTGAATGTAGCGAGTCGCAGATATACATATATATATACGCGAGTTTTCGACGCAGAAAATCTTTACGACTTCTCGGTCATTGACGGCGATATACTCGCGGTAATCGATAGTTATGCATATAGTGAAGGACCTGATCCAAGGATGAGAAAGCAGGGAAGTTGAGAGCGAGGGAAGAGTAAACGACAGCACGAAAGACCTCGAGACCTACCAAGCCGCGGGAGATTAGATTTTACGACTTTGATGACAAGACTACCGATAAAGGTATCTTCCTTCTCGAATGCTCCTCTCTCTTTCTATCATTCGCGTGCTAAACATTGGCGCAAGGACCTCTGATGATTTTAAAAGAGGACTTATTTTTGGAAGCATTTGTTTTGTAATTTAGTAGTCATTTCTTTTCTTAAGGATATCTTGTAGATGTAGAAATTACTTTTGACGTGAAAATAAATTATGACGTAAAAAAAAATTGCTTTCGAGAAAGGCGAATTGAGTTCGCAAATTGCAATTCGATTTGGTGGTTGTGAGATGAGAAGTTCCTACCGTGCTGGTCCGAATTTCAGCAAATAGCCCTACAACCCCTATTCTTTCGCGACTTGTAGCATCAGGATTTGTGGAGAAAGGACACACTCTATTGAGACGCGTGATTTGTCGCGATTTGCTACGCCTGTTTGGGAAACAGTTTGGGGCAGTTATATTGTATACCTGGAAGACCAGGTGACTCCTTTGGATCTCAGGCTCGTGCTCTAGCTTCACTACAAAGGTAGTAAATTTCTCGGTTCACCACACAGTGGAAATGAATCACATTTCTCTCTTATGTAAGCAAATAACTACTGGATCGGTCAGTCTGTATCGACCAAGGATTTAGTTTATATAATGGAAACGGCACTAAATCAAGTTTCAGTTCATCAATTCTTTTCTAAATTTCACACAACACCTTGGGCTAGGTTTTACAAGATGAGCATTCTTTGATATTTACGAATAAAGTCAAAAGAACTAGAAAATTTACTAATTTAATAAAAATTTAATAACTAGAACTTTTACAACATTAAATTATTATCTAAAATCACCTCGAAACTGCAACTTCCATTCGTTAGACTTGCCCTGCAATTGAAACTCGGAGCTAATGTTGGTTTGAATTGATCCGCTGGTGCCTGTCTCGTGGACACGGTGGTTCTCACTCGGCACCACTTTGCATACCGTGAAAGAAGCTGAGCTCGCGTGCTGCTTTATCGTAGGTCAGAAGGCGATCAGCTGAGAGTCATCGAAGATCGGTAGCCGTGTTTTTCATGATGGAGCCGGGACCTATTCAAGTGTTGGCAGTTTTTCACGCGACGGGCGACAATCCCCACTAAATCCCCTTTAGATGAGTCCCCACGTGCCCAAGGGTGTCAGACCGGAATCTTCAGACTGCATTCAATGTGCTGATCTCGCGCGGTGACCAAGCACAGTATTTTTCGGCTTATAGTCGTCATTTAGCTAGTCAGTCATTCAGCTGTCACGTCGAGTGTTGTCCGCTTGGTTGATTAGCTTTTAAGCTCTTCTCCAGTGTCCCATTTTTTCCACGTCCGATTTCGACGGGAATTTGCGCAAGGGGCACTGCATCGGAAAGCTATAAATACTGTGCAATCTCTCTCTAGTTATCCTCCAAGTAATATATCACAGATCGTATATTTTTTGATAATCCCCGATCAAAGCGGCCGACTTGTCAGGTGTGTCGAGCTAGAGTGGACACGCGCAATATTTTTTTTATTGATTCACAATCTGATGCGCATTATGTGTCGAGGTAGAGAGTCAGTGAATAGAGTTGGTAATCTCCGGAAGCAGAGTGCAAAAGAGTCATGAAGATGATGAACTGAAATAGAATAAATTGCGAGAAGTTATATATTTTAAATGAAAGTGTGTCATATTTCAACAATGTAGTTGAATTTAGCATTCTATGTGGTGCGAAGGAGGAGTTTTTGCTAGGAAAGTTCGACAGTTATATCCAGAGCCGGCTGGAAATAGTTTACTTAATTAATAATGGTCGACTAGATTCGTCTTTTCTCTCGCGATAATTAAAGCGACTGTAGTTGGAGTGGGATGACGCATAACGCCGGGGCGACTCGCAGTTATGACTGTAATTATTTGGTAAGTTTAAGGAATCAGATAAAGTTCTCACGGTACCTCAGAATTCCGAAAGACTACTTAATCTTACGTCATGTGGAATTGAAAAAATTGCTGGATTTTCATTTTTGGGAGTCTTGTTCGCTACTGCTTGATGTTTGAAGAATTTATTGAAACACAAATTACGAAACATGCATGTTTAAATGAAAATAACAAGTTATCTTTAGTTTCAATGCAAATGAACCATCGATTACACTTCTATTAATATAAATTGTCCTTTCTCCCAAATAAATCTTGTAAACGTTTTCTCGGTGTATGTTAAACATACCGGAAATACTGGATTTAGCACGGTAAACCGAGACGAACATCTAGTATCTACATTGCAAATTTTTATTAACAACGAAACTGTTTAGCAGTTATTTAATCACGAATTAATTTTGTAACTTGTAACTTCAAGGTAATTACTTTCGAATCACACGTTTCCACACGTCAAAGCTAAAATAAGTTTACTGATAAATTATTACAACACACACGCAATTTATGTACTTATTCGTGTTTTACTTCTAATCTTCTTTTATCTGGTTTCCATTCACACATAATATTAGTCTTTCGAAAATGAAGGTAGAATTCTCGAGAAAAAGGTTTGACTTTATGTTACTTTGAGGGCAATCTAAATATAATTTGATAAAAAGATTGGGCACAATTAAAATCAATCACTAATAGCTGTTCGGATCAGTTTTGAATCTAACACTTCCAAAGTCTCAATTACTTACGTTTGACGGAATACTAATTCACACCAAGATTAACGCACTTAAAAACTGATTAAGGTTGAGGTTTAACCAGCATTTTTTATTCATGTAGAAGCGAAATGTGAAACGTAATTTTTCTTTTTTATTGCTTTGCAATGGCAATACGAGTGAGAAAGCAATTCCACGGAGTTCCCTGGTCACTGAGGAACGCTATGCCATTGCACTCTGGTAGCATTGGTACCAGAGTGCCATTGCCCATTGCATTGGCGCAATTAAACCTCGAAACCTGAGTCGACATGCTCTTGCTGTGCATTATGATTTGATGCTTGTCGCACAGTAAGTACGATGATAAATGTACTAGGCACATTTTTCGTGCGAACTGTGTTCAGAATCATAATCTACAAAGAGTCTACTTAAGTCTTCGAAACTTAGGCGAATATTGATAATCGTTTTATTACATCTCTTATCAGAACGATTATCACTTTTCGGACTTTCCTTCAGATTAAAGATAATTAAAACTGATGGTTGTTGTTACCTCTTAATCTAGAATGTGACTATTCGTATTCGATGTGACTATACGTATTCGGTAACACAAGATTGATATTGCGCAACAATTTCCCCACTGCGGCTAACCTAACCGCATAGAGCTTGTTTGCAACTGGGTTATTATTTACCATCCGCAATATGTCACCGTAATCTAGATTTCTAAAGAACTCGGCGCTTATGAGGATAATTGGATCTGGCAACATCTTGAACAGTCCAGCAAGAACAATTGGCATTGTTCTGAATTTTTCTTTTATTATACCTGCTCGATTAGAGGTGTGTCCTATAAATTAATTTGTTGGAATCTCATTCTATCCGTCCATTATATCCTGAGATGGTAATTAAGCTTCTTCAAAGTCTGAGGTGCACTCTATAGAGTTTAGGATAAAGTGACTTAAGTTATACTTAGACTCAAGTCTTTTTAAATTAAACTTTGTACGTAATTACTTGCTCAAGAAGCAAGCCTAAATAAAAATGATGTACGAGTTAGATTATTTCACTAACTACCCAGGTCAAGTTTCGTTCCTCCTCTTCCATTCCATCGTCTTCCTCTCCTCCTTCTTTCTCATCGTCTCTTTGGCACGTGCCGGACAGGTTCACCTGGCGAAGATACCGGATATCTTTTCTGTGCGCGAGATCTCGATACCTATCTGTCTGTTGCTCTCTTCTTCTCTCTTTTCCGTTGCTTGGAAAAGAGATTGCGGACTCACGGTGATTTCGACGCCTGACGACGCTTCATCAGCACTTAGAGGAATATTATTAAAATTCCTAACATTCCGTTAGCCTTGCAAATAAGAATTCCCATATCTTAATTGGACGATTCCAATTTGTCCCTGTCCTTAATTACCATGTTTTCTTTCCTTGCAGTGAGCTACCGTCATCGCCTAGCTTTTTCTTACATTAATTCTGAACATTTACTTGTCATTATTGCCATTATTCATATTCAATTCTTCCGGATCCGAGACTAATTAGCTTTCTTCTTTTCCGTTTCAGGTTACCACAGCTTGCCGTCTTAGCGAAGATTTTGTGCCTCCTGATGGTGAGTGAGTTTCCAGTTTCTAATAGAAATACCTCAACCTACTATATCCTGGGATTTCCGGTAAATTAATAAATATCTGAGTACTGTTGCTTAAAGTTCTATAATTTTTATAATATTTAATTGAACAATTTTTCTCCAAAACAGTACAAAAGCTAATAAAATTCTGCATCTAATAAGCTAAAGGGAGAGTTAAAAAATATATTTTATAAAAAGATATTGCCAAAAAACCTCATATTTCAATATTTTTAAAAATGTTAATAACTCCAAAAGTATTTATTATTTTAAAAAGCCCTTGGTCTCATTTTAAAGATAAATTTTCTTAGTTTTTGTGTACGCTATTCAGATATTTTTGAAATTATTTTCCTAGCTTTTGCCATCGGCTCAAACTTGTACAAAAAATCTCGTATATTTTTAAATGAAGATTGTACTCCAATGAATTTTTTAATAGATTCTACTACATTTGATTAAAATATAGTATATTTTGATTTTAAAAAAAATTTTGTAGGTTTTTTGACAATATCTTTTTATATTTTTTTATATTTTTATTTTTTTTTTAATTTAAGGTTTTTTGGCAATATCTTTTTATAAAATACAGATTTTAAATTAGACGCAGAATTTTATTAGCTTTCGTACTGTTTT